>JAGYYJ010001717.1:0-73832 GCA_019671005.1 Hibiscus mutabilis | reverse complement strand
AGTATCTGGAAAATATTTTGATATGTAAGAGTTTATATAAAATTTTCAATTTTAGGGTTGAAGGATTTAAGTTAGGGTTTAGGATGTAAGGGGTGGAATTTAGAGTTTAGATTTTTGAATTTAAGATTTAGGGTGTTAGGGTTAGGAATTTTTTAAATTTTATAATTTAAATATAAAAATTTTGTAAATTTCTTTTCCACAATATGTGTATTAAAATATAACCTTACTTGTATTTTGTTTTAAATCTGAATAAATTCAGGCACACTTACTAATTAAATTATTCGAATCTAGATCACTTAAATAGAACACATCCCTTTTTACTATTGAAACTATACTTTGAATTCAATTACTCTATTATTTTAACTACGAGTGAGCAAAACTCGACTCGACTCAAAAAAATGGAATAACTCGACTCGAGGCGAAAATACTCGACTCGAAAAAAATTCAAATAAAGTTTGAGTTGTAAAATGGAAATTCGAATAACTCGAAATTTTTAGTAATTAGTGAATTTATTTTTAAGTTCGAGACGAGTCTCTCAATTTTTTATGATATATATATACCGATATATAAAAATATGAAGAAATATTACACATATAAAAAAATATGAAGAAATATATATATGCATATCTTATATGATTAGAGAAAGTCATTTAAATTAGAATCAAACCGTATTATAATATGATAAATAATTATAATTAAATTTTTATAGGAACTCAAAAACTCGACTCGAACCGAAAAAATTTCAAATAAAGTTTGAATGGTAAAATATGATGTGTCAACTCGATTAACTCAAAATTTTTTGACTCGTCTCGATTCGTCTAGCTATGCTAGCCGAGTGCATGGTCCCTCTGGGATCAGAGCTTAATGCCCTTTAATCTGCAATTACTAATCATCAAGAATTCAAGCTACAGCATCATTATACCAGCAATGTCCGTTTTGCCTAAAACCACTCATGAATTTCAGAGCCATAAAACCAGAGTTGTGCAGGGAGAGTGCAACAAAAACATTCTTTCATACAAAAAAAGAGAGACAATAATGTCGATGCAGTTCTTAACTCTTTTCTAGATTGACCGTCATCATCATCATCGATGTCATTGTCAACCCTTTCGAAGGGAAGGGAAAATTTTCACTACTGACTTAGCCGGTGTTTTTGTTTTCCTTAGAATATCTTGAAAAGCAGTCCACCATGTGTAGCGAAGAAGGGTGCAAAGACGAGTGATTCGACAGCCATTAGCTTTATGAGGTTGTTCAGTGATGGCCCGGATGTATCCTTTAGAGGGTCACCGATAACAGCTTCCTTGTGTGGATCTGATCCTTTGGGACCAAGAGTTCTTGGATGTTCTGAAGCACCGGCCTGCATTCCACGACAGAGTCCAGAGCATAAATATAGAATCGTTAATTTCAAAATTGTCAATCATAAGGGTGGCTAGGAGAACTCGGTCCCAACAATAAGTGGTGTTAGCATCGCTAGAGCACCAGGTGGGATCATTTCTTTGATGGAAGCATCAGTAGAGATCTTAACACAGGTAGCGTAGTCTGGCTTAGCAGTGCCTTCCATGAGACCTGGGATCGTGTTAAATTGCCTGAGCATTTCCTCAACCGGCACTTCCCACACTCTTCATGGCCATGGCAGAGAACCAGTAAGAAAGCATTGCCCCAACAAGCAAACCAATAAAAACTTTAGGGGTCAACATCAACTGTTGAATAGCAGCACGGCTCACAAAGGCGCCAAAGAGGGCAAGGGACACGAGGGCTGCAGAACCAATGGCGAAACCCTAGAAAAATTGCAGTGTGTTCAAATGAATACCCATGGTAATGCAAAAATAAAGGTTACATTTTTTGAAAACAAATATTTAATGCTACATCAAGCAGAAATTGCAGCTACACTTCAGGCTGTAGTTCAAAAACTATTTCTTACAGTTACAAACGACATGAAAAAAGGTAGTATTGAATAACTCGCAAGTCAAATTTAACCTAAAGTGAAAAATTATAACTTAGAAAATCAAGTGTGAGCAGGCTTCAAGAGACCAATACAGCATTTTTCCAAAGACATCAGTTCCAACCAAAACACTGAAAGTCTAAAACCTGGATATGCCAATGCAATGTAGAGATGCCATAAATCAAATAAAAAGAGAAAGTATGGCCGGTGGTTAAGCCAAAACCGATCAAACCTTTCCTATGGCAGCAGTGGTGTTTCCTGCAGCATCAAGAGCATCAGTTCTCTCTCGAATCCTGTGGCTCATGCCAGCCATCTCAGCAATGCCTCCAGCATTATCACTGATGGGACCATAAGCATCAATAGCCAATCCAGTAGCTATGGTGCTCAGCATTCCAAGGGCAGCAACAGCAATGCCATACATAGATGCAAAGCTGAAACTAACAAAAATACTGATTGCGATAGCAAAAATAGGAATGACGCAAGACTTGTAACCCAAGGTAAGGCCAAAAATAACATTGGTTGCAGCTCCAGTCCTGCAGGAATCAGCAACGTCTTGTACAGGGCTGCAGGAGAAAGTACAGAAAGAGTTAAAACTCAAAGATAACAAAGGATAGTCGAGGAGAAAAATAAATATCATCCAGACTAATTACCTGTATGCATTGCTAGTGTAGTACTCCGTTACAAAACCAATAATTAGGCCAGCCCAAAGACCAACAGCAACACGTAAGAATAGTTGCCTGCAGAAGAAATTCATTATTATACACTCGTTCTAATACAAGCATATGACTAGACTGCTGCTCTTCCTCAATAAAAGAAGCACCGAGAGTTTACCAGTTCTTCACGTCTTTCTGTTCTCCAAAATTGAAAATAGTAAAAGAAGATGGAAGAGCAATCCAACTAGCAATCGCGATTCCAATTGTCATGAGAACAGTGGAGATGATAAGTTGCCTCTTCAATGATGGCTCAATTTCATTAACAGCATTGATCTCAAATAAATCAGTTGCAAATAAGGTGGTGATTAAACAAACAATGATACCAACAGAACTAATGATGAGTGGATATAACATTGGAGTTAATTCATGATTGATGCCAAAAGAAGATGGAAGATGGAAGCCGTAAGTTATCCGAGAAGTGTTAGAGCTTGAGGGGAAGTGTAAGTTGACGAGGAGTGTTAGAGTTTTTATTTAATATGTAATTAGAGTTTATTCATAATCAGTTTAGATTTACTCGAAGTATACTTTTAGTTATATTAAAACTCTATATCAACCTATTTAAAGGCTTAATCTGTATATATTAGATAATTAAGAATAATAAGAAAATACAGAGAAACAATTTGCTCTCTCTGGAAATAACAAATCCCTAACCACCATCATTGCTTGCATCTCCGGCAACCATGTCCCCTTTCTCACAGAAGCAACAACAAGCACGGCACAAGATGATTCAGCATAGGAGCCAAAAAGATCAGATCCCATTTCAGCAATATCACCAACATTGTCCCCGACATTGTCGGCAATCACCTGTAAACATAGAAGCAACACTGTGATAAGTCACGCTTCAGGAGGATGAAGCACAACTCAATTTCAGAATTCTAAGAGCTATAACATATTTGTAGATACAAGTTACTTACAGCTGGGCTTCTAGGGTCATCCTCAGGTATGCTCCTTTCCACCTTGCCTACAAGATCAGCACCCACATCAGCAGGGGCAATCCGAGATTTACATAGAACCTGAGGTGAGAACTGAGGTTTACATGAAACCAATCTTGCAAATTCGACGAGAAGAAGCTGTCCTTTAAGGGTGCAGGAACTATCGTCTTCCATAGAACCTGTGTGTGAGGACAATCACGTAAAACATGCAACACAAATTCAGGGATAGATACGCAACAGGGGCAATCCGAGCAGTCCGATAGTGATCGCTTATGGCGTTCCAAATTTGTCATCAATTTTTGTCTATTAGCTAACCAGGTGAAGACATGTAGCCTTTGAGGGATTTTCATACGCCAAATAGTCTTCCAAATAGGAAGCTTGGGTTCCCATGCATTATCCATCAATTGGTAATAAGCAGATTGAAGTTGAAAATCATGCCTCGGCGTCCACCTCTGCATACATGAATCAGACCCACTCAAAGGGTCGGGGCACTTAATGGCAATGATATGTTGAATAGCCTCATTTGTAAAGACAGCTTTCATATGATCAATATTCCATTGACCATAAGGATCAACGAAATCGGCAAAAGAGCAAGAAGAAGGACCGCTATATTGAGAAAGCATGTAGGGGCGAAGGGGAGCCAAGTATCATAAAAAAATCGACTAAATCTCCATTGCCAAGCGACCATGCTATGTTGGATTTCAAGACCTCCCAATTGGATGATAAAGCTCGCCATAATGGAGTGCAAGAAGCTCGTGAAATTGACGCACGTACAAGCTTAAAGAGGCGGTATTTCTGTCGAAGGAAAATTACCCACAGAGAATCAACCAATTGATAGCCCAATTTCAGAACAAAAGCTACATTGTGTCCATGAAGATTACGTAGACCGATACCACCATGCTCAAGTGGCTGACAAACTGCCTCCCAATTGATAAGAGAGAATTTATGCGTTGGCGAAGAGCCACCCTAGATAAATTTCTGAATTAGTGACTCAATCTCCTTGCAAACCCCTTTCGGCAAAATCATTGACTGCATAAAATAAGATGAGTTGCTTGAAGAACAGCCTTCGCCAATGTAACTCGTCCCGCTAGTGAAAGGGTTTGGCCAGCCAATCCACTGAGCTTGGCTTTGACTTTGTCAATTATGAAAGCAAAATCAGCCCGGGTAGCTCGTTGGTGGAGAATAGAGACTCCCAGGTATTTACTGATGTAGTCAACAATTTGAAAACCCAAAGAAGTGCTAATAGCAGCGCGCACACTAGATTCAATGTTAGGAGAGAACCAAATCTGTGATTTCCGCCTACTGACCTTATGGCCTGAGAATTCCCCAAACATTTCAAGGATAGCGTTAATACCTCACCATGGCGAGCATCAGCTTGAGCATACAAAATGAGATCGTCTGGGAAGAAGAGATGTGACAACGGTGAACCATTTTTCGTAAATCGAAAAGGACGCCAAGTCTCACTATGAACTGCCTGCGTGATGTTATGCCTCAAGCGATCAATAACTAAAACAAAGAGATATGAGGACAAAGGATCCCCTTATCGAATACCTCGCTCTGACCAAAAGGGATGGGAGAGGGTGCCATTCCATTGAATTTGGAAGCTAGACAAAGTGACACAATGCATAATGATACGTCGAATACCTGGGGAAAAGCCGGAGTCGACTACAAAGTCGGATATAAAGTCTCAGCGAAGTCTGTCAAATGCCTTTTTGAGGTCAACTTTTATTGCCATCCAGCCTGTCTTGCCTTTGAAGGAGAATGAATCGCCTCCTGATTAATTATGATGTTCTTTGTAGTTGACCTGCCAGATATGAAGCTAATCTGATTCGGACTGATAAGGTGCGAAAATAACAGCTTGAGGCAATGAACTACTATCTTCGTAAGGAGCTTATAAAGCACTATGCAGAAATTAATGGGGCGAAAGTCGGTAAACGTCTCAGGAGAGGACAGCTTCGGAATAAAGACTAGGATAGTCCTATTCAAATCCGAGCTAATATTGCCACCGGCAAAGATGTCTTTAACAAATTTACAGACAGAAGGTCTTACCGTTTGCCACTGTGGTTGGAAGAATTCCACATGCAAGCCATCCCATCTTGGAGATTTGAGGGGTGCCATGTTCATAAGAGCCGAGTGAATTTTCTTGTCAGAGGGAATATCATCAAGAGCCTCCAATTGCATAAAAGGGTGGGGGAAGTGACCGACGACCAGGAAAGGGCCTGGAACATCCGCTGCAGTAGTGAAAATATTACGGAAAAATTGGACTGCTTCAGACCTTAACTCACAGTCATTAGTGCACCACTCGCCATCGCCAAGCTTGAGGGCTTTAATTTTATTAGCTTGTTTGCGGATGGTGGCTTTACGATGAAAGTAGCGCGTGGTGCGATCACGCAGATGGTGGCTTTACGATGAAAGTAACGCGTGGTGCGATCACCGTGCGTGACCCAATTGGAACGAGACTTTTGTTCCCACATGACCTCTTCTTGACCAAGGATATTTTCCAACTCCACAAAAGATCCGACTCCAAGCTCAATAAGAAACGAGAGGGACGAGAACAAACTGCCTTTTGGACCACCCCCTTTAGACGCGCCATGACAATGCGTTTCTTTGTGCCTATAAATCCAAAGACATTTTTGTTCCAAACATCAGCAGCTTTGGTGAAGGTGTGAATGCTATGTAGGATATCACCAGAAGAGTCCAGTTATCCGCTATCATTTGTGAGAAATTCGAGGGAGATAACAAGCCTAAAAAATAACGGAAATGTCGAGGAGAATTGGGGGTATGCCGCTCACCCACTTGCAACATAATTGGCATATGGTCAGAACGGAGACGGAGAAGATGATGAATCATAGAATCCGAAAAGGTCTCGTCCCAATAAGAATTACATAAGAACCTGTCAAGTCGAACATACGCTGAACCACAGGACCAAGTGAAATCTGGACCATGAAACCCATGTCCCTTAGCCCCTGGTCATAAACAAAATCCCTGAACCTTTTGCTCGGTGTAGAAGATTGCGCACATCCCATCCTATCAGAATCCAATAATGTAGTGTTAAAGTCGCCGAAGATGATCCAAGGATTCCGAATGGAAGAGGCAAGGCATTTTAGATGATCCAAAAGAGCTTTGCGCTTAGTCGCACTTGGACTAGCGTAAACAGTCGTGGCTAGCGTGGAACTCTAATTGTGCACATTAGTTATTCGACAATGGATAAATTGAAAGTGAATAGCCAAGATTTCAATAGTGATGGAGTCATACCATGCGAACCAAATACCTTCTGCAAACCCGGCTGCCTCGATGCGGTAAGAATTAGGGAAACCAAGAGAGGAAATAATCGAGTCTGCTCTACGGACACGAATTCGAGGCTCCACGAAAATAATCAAGTCAGGCCTGAAGTCTCTCAAGTATTGTTTCGCAGCTGGAAGAGACTTAGCCTTGAACATTCCAATAAAAAGATCTTAATATTCATAAGTTAACATTGTGGAAAGGAGGGTCATACCCACAGTCATTCAAGCATGGCAACGGCATGCTCTTCCGTAATAGCCTCCTCGGCAATCTGCAGAACTGAAGATGTCATCTTGATCTGGCCATAATCATTTATCGGATTGTCAGCAGTGGCGGAGCCACGTATGCTTTAGGGGTCAATTGATCCACTTGATTTGTTGTAGTATGAGATTTTCAAAGAGTTAAATGGGGTTTTCAATAAGTTAGTATAAATTTTTTTACAGAAATATTAGAATTGACCCTACTTAATTTATTTGAATATAAGGTCAACAATACTTATATTGTAGTAATATAAAAATCTTTGTACCTTAAAATCTACTCTAACCTTACTATATAAAAATCGTAACTCCGCCCTGATTTTCAAGGCATACATATGAATCTTTGGCCTTATCAGGACGCTCACCCATCGGTTGAGAGTTCGGAGTAGTTGGACCCACAAGAGCCAGTTGATTAGCAGGAAAACTATAAAACGTCGACAGGTTGTTGAAGTATTTATTAGTTTTTTTTTTTATAAAATGAGGACAAAAATTAAGTACATCCTTATTATCGCATACATTAGTACAGATCTTCATTTTTTTTACAAAAATGAAAAATCTCGGTTCTATTAAAATTGTTATATAATATTTTAACCCCTTAAGTTTTACCTTATTATCACATTACTACTTAATTTTGTTTATTAAATTTGACCCTTAAACTTTCTTTACATATAATATACTGTCTTAACTTTATTCTCATGTCACATAAAAGACATATGACACTTTAGGATCGCATCACCTAGAGTACTACATGGCACATAACACCAGGGACTTAGACATTTAGTAAATCGTAGGGGTTGCCGTTCCTCTCAAAATTTTTGGTATAACAACATTTTAAGTACTTTTCAGTTTAAATATTAGTTAAATAAGCTTTTGTTATTCCCAAATTTTAAATTTAAAAATTTAATAAATTTTTGTCCATTCCAATATTTAATCCGAGCTCCTTCCCTACATAACATGTATTAAACTCGAAAACTATAAAACAATCTTTAAAGAAGCTTTAAAAATCTTAAAAGTACTTTAAAATTTTTTAGATTTTTAAAATATTTTTATGATATTTTTAAGTTTTGAGTTTAATATTATATGCCGTATGATATTTTAAATGACACATTTCTATAGTGTCGCATAACTTTTTTTGTCATGGAAAAACAACGTGAGACAACATACTTTACGGAAGGAGAATTCACGAGGTTAAAATTAAATAAAAATACTAAAATAATAATAAAATATAATTTTAGAGGTCAAAATACTATTTAACATTTAAAGTTATTATGTAGCATTTTTTTTGTCAGGTTTAATTTTGATACAGGCTGTCTGTATATCTATACTATAAACCCAAATTTTATTCAAGCTTGTATATTTATACTATAAACTCAAATCCTAAATTATTAAATTTAAACCCTAAAAACTAAACTAAAAACTCTAAACCTTAATTCTAAATACTAACCTTAAATTCTAAACATTACAACCCAAACCCCTAAAATCTAAACCCTAAAACAAAAAGTCTTGTGTAAACTAAAGTACACAGCTTGTGTATTAAATTTTTTTTTTCGTCACGTCACATTATACTTTTTAATCAAGTTGCGTCATGTTAACGGAGGAATGTAACAATTGATTAACAATGATGATCTTTTTACAATTTTAGAGGACAAAATATACTTTTTTTAAGGACCAAAATGATAAAAGTTGAAACTTAATGCATGAAATATATGTTTAATCCAAAAATAATATCATATTTATGACACAATCAAGATCACATAATAAATAATAAAGATTTTAATTCAGTATTTTCTGGTGTTTCCAATTATGGCGTGTAATCAGTTAAATTAGGGTTGAGAATTAGGCCCAATAACAATAAAATCGGCCCAAACCAATGAAAACCTGCAAATATCTCCGCGTTACCACGCTAACTCCATGCACTATATATACTCGCATGTTTCACACGCTAACGAAATTCATTACAGAAGAAGAAAAAAAATCTGAAATTTAAATAGACGCCGAGAACTGAATTCTCAAAACAACGCGCCGTCGTCTGTAAGTGTTTTTTTTTTCTCTTTACATTCTTTCAGTTTCAAAAGTAGATAGGGTTTTTGTTTTCTGAATTTTGTTTTCGGACTTATTTTCATTTTTCCAGGGTTCCTGGGATTTGATTTGAGTTTGCCGTGTTAATGGCTCATCTCGGAGGCGGTGCCGAGGCACACGTTCGTTCCAAGCAGTATGAATATAGGGCGAATTCTAGTTTGGTTCTTACCACTGATTCTCGGTCTCCTGATATACATGAGCCGACCGGAGAGCCGGAATCTCTATGGGGAAAGATTGACCCTAGGTCGTTTGGTGATCGTGTTTATAAAGGTAGGCCGCCGGAGTTAGATGAGAAGCTTCAGAATAGAAAGAAGAAGAAAGAACTTGATCCGCTTGCTGAGGCGGTTCCAGTCAGGCAAGGTAAGAGACGTAAGTTACGTGAGGAGAGTGTTTTGGCTGTTACGGAGGAAGGGGTTTATCAGCCGAAAATGAAGGAGACTAGGGCTGCTTATGAGGCTATGTTGAGTTTGATTCAACAGCAGTTGGGTGGACAGCCGCTTAATATTGTTACTGGTGCGGCGGATGAGCTTTTGGCCGTGCTTAAGAACGAGGGGATCAAGAATCCGGATAAGAAGAATGAGATTGAGAAGTTGCTGAATCCGATTCCGAGTCAGGTTTTTGACCAGCTTGTTTCGGTTGGGAAGTTGATTACGGATTATCATGAAGACCGTGATGGAGCTGGGGGTTCTGCGGCGAATGAGGATGAAGGTCTTGATGATGATGTGGGGGTTGCGGTCGAGTTTGAAGAGGATGAAAACGAAAAAGAGGAAAGTGATCTAGATATAGTGCAAGAGGATGAGGAGGAGGATGGGTTTGACCATGGTTCCGGGGCAATGCAGATGGTGGGTGGAATTGATGATGATGATATGCATGAGGCTAATGAGGGGATGGATTTGAATGTTCGGGATATTGATGCTTATTGGCTTCAGAGGAAGATCTCCCAGGCTTATGATCAACAAATCGATCCACACCAGTGCCAGAAGCTTGCTGAAGATGTGTTTAAGATTCTTGCTGAGGGTGACGACAGGGAGGTTGAGACCAAGCTATTGGTACATCTCCAGTTTGATAAGTTCAGCCTTATCAAATATCTTGTGCGGAACCGGCTTAAGGTCATGTGGTGCAGTCGCTTGGCTAGGGCTGAAGACCAAGAAGAGAGGAAGAAAATTGAGGGGGAAATGGTGAGCTTGGGTCCGGATTTGGCTGTAATTCTTGAGCAGTTGCATGCCACCAGGGCAACTGCAAAAGAAAGGCAGAAGAACTTGGAGAAGAGTATCAGAGAAGAGGCTCGTCCACTAAAGGATGAGAGTGGTGGAGATTGGGATAGGGAGAGGAGGGGTCTTGCTGACAGAGACGCTGATGGTGGTTGGCTGAAAGGTAAGGGCCAGTTGCTTGATCTGGACAATCTTGCTTTCGAACAGGGTGATCTTTTGATGGCTAATAATAGATGTGAACTTCCTGTGGGTTCTTACAGGCATCATAGCAAGGGGTATGAGGAAGTTCATGTGCCGGCACCGAAGTTGAAACCATTGGAACCAAATGAGAGGCTGGTAAAAATATCTGAGATGCCAGACTGGGCACAACCATCTTTCAAAGGGATGCAAGCTTTGAACAGGGTACAAAGCAAAGTGTATGAAACTGCCCTTTTTTCAGCGGATAACATCCTACTGTGTGCTCCTACCGGGGCAGGGAAAACTAATGTTGCTGTGCTCACCATACTGCAACAACTTGCCGTGAATATGGATTCTGATGGTTCTATTAACCACGGCAACTACAAGATTGTCTATGTGGCACCCATGAAAGCTCTAGTTGCTGAAGTTGTTGGTAATCTTTCTCATCGTTTAGAGGCATATGGTGTGACTGTGAGAGAACTTAGTGGAGACCAGACGCTGACTGGCCAACAAATTGATGAGACTCAGATTATTGTGACAACTCCTGAGAAATGGGATATTATTACCAGGAAGTCTGGAGATCGCACATACACACAGCTGGTGAAACTTCTCATTATTGATGAGATTCATCTTCTTCATGATAATAGAGGGCCTGTGCTTGAAAGTATTGTTGCCAGGACGGTTCGGCAAATTGAAACCACAAAAGAGCTTATAAGGTTGGTCGGGCTGTCAGCTACACTTCCAAACTTTGAAGATGTAGCATTTTTTTTGCGTGTTAATCTTGAAAAAGGACTGTTCCATTTTGACAATAGCTACAGACCTGTCCCTCTCTCTCAACAGTATATTGGAATTGCTGTGAAGAAGCCACTGCAGAGGTTCCGGTTAATGAATGATATTTGTTATGAAAAGGTGATGACAGCGGCAGGGAAGCATCAAGTTCTTATTTTTGTTCATTCAAGGAAGGAAACTTCCAAAACATCTCGGGCTGTACGAGACACTGCACTTGCTAATGATACCCTTAGTAGATTCTTGAAAGAGGACGCTGCTAGTCGTGAGATTCTTCAGAGTCATACAGATATGGTTAAAAGCAATGATCTGAAGGATTTACTACCCTATGGTTTTGCAATCCATCATGCTGGGTTGGCAAGAACTGATCGTCAAATTGTTGAAGAACTCTTTAGAGATGGACATGTACAGGTGTTGGTATCAACTGCAACGCTCGCTTGGGGTGTGAACTTGCCTGCTCATACAGTCATTATTAAAGGGACCCAAATTTACAGCCCAGAAAAAGGAGCATGGACTGAACTAAGTCCTCTAGATGTGATGCAGATGCTGGGTCGTGCTGGGAGACCTCAATATGATTCATATGGGGAAGGGATCATCATCACTGGCCACTCTGAACTTCAGTACTACCTTTCATTGATGAATCAGCAGCTTCCTATTGAGAGCCAATTTGTGTCCAAACTGGCTGATCAGTTGAATGCTGAAATCGTTCTTGGAACTGTTCAGAACGCAAGAGAAGCCTGCAATTGGATTGGATACACATATTTGTATATTCGCATGTCACGGAATCCCACACTTTATGGTTTACCGGCTGATATTCTTTCAAGAGATTCATCCTTGGAGGAGAGGAGGGCTGATTTGGTAAGCATACATCTTTTTTGCATAGGCCATTATTTTTAGAACGAGCATGCTATTATAAATTTTAATTCTGTTGTGGTGCTCCTTTTTGTCATCTTGCATGCACAATTGCACATTTGGTTTAGTAGAACAACTGTATCACCTTTTCTGTATTTAACTTTACCTTTTACATGGGGAGTTTAGCATTGCTTTGTTTTCCTTCAATCTGTTTGCATATAGAATTTTTGCCATGTTATTAGTTTTATAGCTCACACTTTGTTGATAGTTTTAGTTCCTGCTGCATTTGGTTTTAGTATTTTTATGAAGTAGTTGGTTAATAAATGTGCTTTAAGATATGAAAAATAAACAGAACACATCATGCTATAATTTGAATCTTCACAATTCGTTGTTTCACTTTTACCGAACAGTATGTGTTTGATACTGTGTATTTGTTGTTGATTTTCTTCCTGTTCCCTTTTTTGGCAGATCCATTCTGCTGCAACTGTCTTGGACAAGAAAAATTTGGTGAAGTATGACAGAAAAAGCGGGTACTTCCAAGTGACTGATTTGGGACGCATTGCTAGCTACTACTATATAACTCATGGGACAATCTCCACATATAATGAGCATTTGAAACCAACCATGGGGGACATAGAACTTTGCCGACTGTTTTCACTCAGTGAAGAATTCAAGTATGTGACAGTCAGACAAGATGAGAAGATGGAACTGGCAAAGCTTTTGGACCGTGTTCCCATTCCAATAAAGGAAAGCTTGGAAGAGCCTAGTGCAAAAATCAATGTTTTGCTGCAAGCGTATATCTCACAGTTAAAGCTTGAAGGGCTTTCGTTGACATCTGACATGGTATACATAACTCAGAGTGCTGGGCGTCTTCTCCGAGCACTTTTTATGATCGTCTTGAAAAATGGTTGGGCACAGTTGGCTGAAAAGGCTTTAAACTTGTGTAAAATGGTTACTAAGAGGATGTGGAATGTTCAAACACCCTTGCGGCAATTCAGTGGTATCCCCAATGACATTCTTATGAAGTTGGAGAAGAAAGATTTGGCCTGGGATAGGTACTATGATCTGTCATCACAGGAGATTGGAGAGCTGATTCGTTTCCCTAAGATGGGAAAAACACTTCACAGGTTCATTCACCGGTTCCCTAAGCTAAACCTTGCAGCCCATGTTCAGCCTATTACACTAACTGTCTTGAGGGTTGAACTTACCATAACACCAGATTTTCGATGGGATGATAAGGTTCACGGATTTGTGGAGCCATTTTGGGTGATTATTGAGGATCATGGTGGCGAGCATATTCTTCACCATGAGCACATTTTACTGAAGAAACAGTATAATGATGAGGACCTCACTTTGAACTTCACAGTGCCAATTTATGAACCATTGCCGCCTCAATATTTCATTCGTGTTGTCTCAGATAAATGGCTTGGGTCCCAAAATGTTTTACCTATCTCTTTCAGGCATCTTATTCTACCAGAGAAGTACCAACCACCAACTGAGCTGCTGGATTTACAGCCCTTGCCTGTGATTGTATTGAGGAATCCATCTTATGAAGCTTTATATCAAGATTTTAAGCATTTCAATCCAGTTCAATCTCAAGTTTTCAATGTTTTATATAATACGGATGACAGTGTTCTAGTGGCTGCACCAACGGGGAGTGGGAAGACCATTTGTGCTGAGTTTGCTATATTAAGGAATCATCAAAAGGGACCTGATAGTACCATGCGAGTAGTGTATATTGCACCTCTTGAGGCTATTGCCAAGGAGCGATACCGTGATTGGGAGAGCAAGTTTGGCAAGGGTCTTGGGATGTGTGTGGTTGAGTTAACTGGGGAATTAGCAATGGACCTGAAGTTGCTCGAGAAAGGTCAAGTAATCATCAGTACTGCCGAGAAATGGGATGCTCTTTCTCGTCGCTGGAAACAGCGGAAGTTTGTCCAGCAGGTCAGCCTTTTTGTTGTCGACGAGCTTCACTTGATTGGTGGTCAAGTTGGTCATGTGTTAGAGGTGATTGTCTCTAGAATGAGATATATTGCTAGTCAGGTCGAGAAGAAGATCCGGATTGTGGCTCTCTCAACTTCTGTTGCAAATGCTAAGGACCTTGGAGAATGGATAGGAGCTACTTCGCATGGCCTTTTCAATTTTCCCCCTGGACTTCGTCCTGTACCACTAGAAATACACATTCAAGCGATGGATATAGCCAATTTTGAAGCAAGGATGCAAGCAATGACTAAACACACTTACACGTCCATTGTCCAACATGCTAAAGGTGGGAAGCCAGCTATAGTGTTTGTTCCTTCAAGGAAGCATGTTAGATTCACTGCTGTGGACCTAATGAGTTACTCGAAAGTGGATAATGAAGATAAGCCAGCTTTTCTTTTGCGATCTGCTGAAGAACTTAAGGTTTTTGTTGACAAAATTGGCGAAGAAACATTGAGAACCACTCTAGAACATGGTGTTGGCTACTTGCATGAGGGTTTGAGCAGTGTGGATCAGGAAGTTGTTTCGCAGCTGTTTGAAGCTGGGTGGATTAAGGTTTGTGTTATGAGCAGTGCATTGTGTTGGGGAGTTCCGTTATCAGCACACTTGGTGGTTGTAATGGGCACTCAGAATTATGATGGGAGAGAAAGTGCTCATACTGATTACCCGGTTACAGATTTGTTGCAGATGATGGGCCTTGCGAGTCGTCCTTTTGATAATTCTGGGAAATGCGTCATCCTCTGCCACGCCCCTCGTAAAGAGTATTACAAGAAGTTCTTGCATGAAGCATTCCCTGTGGAAAGCCATTTGCACCATTTTCTATATGATAACTTCAATGCTGAAATTGTTGCGACAGTTATTGAGAACAAGCAAGATGCTGTGGATTATCTTACATGGACCTTCATGTATAGGAGGCTCACTCAAAATCCAAACTACTACGGTCTCCAGGGTTTAAGTTACAGGCATCTCTCTGATCACCTTTCTGAGCTCGTTGAGAACACATTAAATGATCTGGAAGCAAGTAAATGTATCGCTATAGAGGATGGCATGGATCTTTCTCCTTTAAATCTTGGCTTGATTGCTTCCTATCATTACATAAGTTACACTACCATTGAGCGCTTCAGTTCTTCCTTAACTTCCAAAACAAAGATGAAGGGTCTTCTGGAGATTCTGGCCTCAGCTACTGAGTATGCGAATCTTACCATACGACCTGGGGAAGAAGAGGTTCTTCGGAGATTAATTAATCACCAGAGGTTTTCCTTTGAAAATCCCAGGTGTACAGACCCGCATGTCAAAGCAAATGCACTGCTTCAAGCCCACCTTTCTCGGCAGCATGTTGGTGGGAACCTATCACTAGAGCAGCGGGAGGTGCTCTTGTTTGCTACTAGGCTGCTTCATGCCATCGTTGATGTTATTTCAAGCAATGGTTGGTTGAGCCTTGCTCTTCTTGCAATGGAGTTGAGTCAGATGGTGACACATGGAATGTGTGAGCGAGATTCAATGCTTCTACAGCTCCCTCACTTCACCAAGGAACTGGCCAAGAGTTGCCAAGAGAACCCTGAAAAGAGCATTGAGACTATCTTTGATTTAGTTGAGATGGAAGACGATGAGAGGCGCAAGCTGTTACAGATGTCTGATTTGCAGCTGCTGGACATTGCAAAGTTCTGCAATCGTTTCCCCAACATCGACTTATCGTACGAGGTGATGGAAAGCGACAATGTGAGGGCTGGGGAGTATGTCACCCTGCAGGTTACCCTCGAAAGGGATCTAGATGGGAAGACAGAGGTAGGACCAGTTGATGCACCCAGGTACCCTAAAGCAAAAGAGGAAGGGTGGTGGCTGGTTGTTGGTGATACCAAGATTAACCAGCTGCTTGCTATCAAGAGGGTGTTTCTTGAAAGGAAAGTAAAGGTGAAGCTTGAATTTGCTGCTGAGGGCAAACAGAAGCTGCAACATCTCTAAAGGTGTTTAACTGCTTCACTCTTTATTTCATTTGTGATTCTTACCTCCATTGGTTTCAGATCTATCGAACTGAATTCAAGGCCGTATATGTGAATAATTTTTCGAAACAGGTCGAATTCCGAAAACGGTGAACAAAACGCTTTTCACATATTTGTGCGTGACTTTTGTGTTTGATGTATATTTGTTTGATACAATCCTTTGAAGTTTGAAGTTTTTTTAAAGTTAAATGAGATTGATAAGTCTCGAAATTGAGCTTTTTTGTGCCCCTAGCTTTGGTGGGCGGGATTTTTCAGCATACATAAGGTCTCGAACTTGAAACCATATCAAGCTGCTTACCATTTGGACACACCCGTTAGTGAGCTTAACCCTTTTTCATATAACATATAATTAGTATAATAAATACACTAATAAACAAGTACTTAAAACTCAACGGGTTAGTACGAGGATGTTTATACATAGGCAAGCTAACGATCTCATCAATCTCTTTTAATAAATGTCAGCCGTAATGTTATCATTTATGCTTCTTATCACCTTCATGTAGGTACTCAAATCATTGGGGCTGGATTTGTCACTTCTCTTCCTCATATAGACCCACATCTGTTCCTTGCTGTCCCAAGAACACTCGATGATCATCCCGAAATACGAGTCTGGATCCGAACCATCTCTGAACTCCTCTGCCCTTCCATTAGTTTCTTTCTCCCACGTTCGTGAAGGAAAAGTTTCCAATCATCATTAACACCCGTCTCGAACAGGAAATCGACCGAGTTCATATCAGCTGATTTCCACTTGAGAAGGCCTTCATGAGTGTAGGGAATGTAAGGATCATCTCGGCCTTGGAAAATGAGGCCATCTGCTTCATCACACAGTTTGGGGGATGAACTCGTTTAATATCTCTGGCACTGTTAAAAGACACCAAAACTCTTCTCTTCACCCTGAAAGATGCCATGCCATATCGGTAACATGAATTTTTGCTGGTTCGATCTCAATTCCGAGGCTCGATCGCTTCTTTCTCCACCGTATTCCATCTTTCAAAGAATGGTTTCTCCATGAGAGTGTTTCCATTACAAGCAATGATATCGAAAACCAAGAATCTTCTTTCCTTGTTTTGTGAGGCTGACAAAGTATCAATCACCATCTCTCCATCAAGCAAGGTATAATGATGAGTCCTCTTTCTGCAACTGCACGGGAACCTTGCCTGAAATCTTTGGAAACTAAAATTCCGATCGATCAAATAACATCCGTCGAGAGTTATTAGCATCATATACCGAGTCCCATCGGCTTTCCATGTAGCGTAATAGTAATGCTGCCTCAGAAGTTGTAAATTTTCCCTGTTGAGTGAAATAGGATGAGACCCTGGAAACCTTTTAGCTCTTTCATCATGTAGGTTCAACAGCTTGTAGCATGATTGTCTAAGCGATTTCATTTGATTGAATGGTATCCTATCTCCCAAGACATCATCATTTTTCATTGCTGGATCTGCTTCCGGTGTAGGATTCATGTTCATCGCTGCATTCGCAGAACTCTTCCACCGAGGAGGTGATGGATAGGCAAACGTTGCAGGTTTGGTTTCATTATAAAATGCATACAGAGCATCGATGTAATCCGGCTTGTAGATTCCATGAGGACGTGCCTGAGCAAATATTTCAATTGCCTGACTGACAGGCATCAATGTCTGAGACTGAGAACGCATCAGATAATGAACAATCATAAATCCAGTTCGGTTATGCCCATGCGTACAATGAACAAGAACATAGTTCTTCGACTCCTTCATCTCCCGAGAATCGAATTTCGACAACTCGTACATGAAAATGTTCACAGAGAAGTTATCAGGCACAACATCCTGCCCCTTGCATTTGATCTTAACGTAGTCTATCCCCTTCTGTTTCAAGTCTGAAGCTGAATAGTAACGACAAGTATTCGTCAAATCGATCACCAAACTCAGCTTTGCATCCGAATTCTCCAGGCGCTGATTCACTCGGTCGAAAGAGTAAGTTTTCGCAGGAGGAATGTTGGTTTGGAAGGATTCATCTAAAGGGACCTTGGAGGGGATAATGCAGCCTAGAATTTCTTGACCAAAGGAGGCACAATCCAACCCACCAGGAGGAATCTCATTGTTATCATGATTTTCTGATTCTTGTTTGTTCAATCTCTTTTGGCTTTCTTGGTTACATGAAGGATTGAAGTCCATTCTAAAAAGGAATGAATTCTCTGCAAAGTAGGGAAATAGTGAATGAATTCAATATGAGAAGAAATGGAAATAATACTTGTGAAGTTCTGAAAGTTAATGGGGGAGGCAAAGAATTTAGAAAATTTGACATCAAGTATTTATATATTGATTTCTTACGACTAGGGACAAGGATTGATGACTAGGTTGGACCATTGGCGGGGTGCCCTATACCTCACGAGAAGTATATGTAAGCACCCAAATCTGTCCGGCACTCACTTTTATTTTCGTTTTAAAAATTTATTTTTCCTGTAAAACCCTGCCCGATTTTGAAGTTAAAAATATGGAGTCGTCACCGATCATTTTAAAATAGGTAGACCGGACACCAAAATAAAACTAGAGATTCAAAATTCGGGTCTGAGAGTCGATTAGGGATGGAGAAGGATTAGCACCTCACACCGCCCAAAATTGGTACCTAGTTGATTATTTAATGTCTTGGTATTGAAAATTTCGAATTCGATTAAAATTTAAAATATGATTCTAAAATGCATGAAAATATTGAGAGAAAGGCATCCTTGTGCGCCCGGAACACGGCTTCTCGCTTTCTTGAAAATATTTAAAAGAATCACATCCCTATATACCCGAGATATGATTTATAGAGGTTTTAAAAATAAAAAAAAGATTTTTGAATTGTAAAAAATTTGTGAAAATCGAATATGAATGCATGTAAAATACTAATATTTTATATACTTATATTTTTATATTTATATAACTTACAAAAGTAACATGTATTTTAAATACACCAAAACATTTTAATATATTTAATTATAATTATATGTTAGCTACTAAGATATCTATGTGTACAAAAAATACGTATTTTAAATAAAATATTTTGTTACATATACTAAAAAACATAATAATAAAAAATAATAAACAAGGTTGTATAAACACTATAAAACATATACATATATTTTTATAATTATATTCATTATGAAAATAAACGCATATATTTGAAAACACATGAAATAATATATATAAACATATATAAACATATATAACATAACATAATAATATTATAAGACTTTATTATATGTAACATATTATATAATAAATACATACTAAATATACATATAAATTTAATATAAAATATAAATAATATATACATGAATGTATACATACTCTATAATATACAAAGATATAATATATAATGAGATATCATATATTACGTAACATATACAGCTATATATCATGATACATAATACATATATAATATGAAAAATACATAATTAATATATCAAATATATATAATATCAGGGGGACCGTAATGCAAAACATGCAAGATATGGGAGCTAAAATCGAAAGAAAAAATTAAACAAACTGAAATTAAAAAGGAAAGACAGAGGAAGGACCGAAAAAGGGATTATATTCTGGACAGTAATGTAAATAGGAAAAGAAAGGGAGGACCACTTGTGTAATTAGACATAACTTAAAAACGCGGATTTTCTTCGGGTATCCGAGTCAAGACGCGGGTTGAGAAGCCTAAACGGCGTTATTTTACTTTGGCTGGTTTAAAACTAAAGGTTATTATATATTTTTTTAAAAAAACAAAACAACTTAAAAGGTCCTCTCATTCTCTCAAGCTTCTACCGACGGTGGCGTCGCTCAAGCTTCCAGACGACCGATCATCGGCCTACGGCCTCACAACGAGGATTCGGCGACGGCAACAAGGTAACTTCTAACCTTTTTTTCTTTCGATTAAAAAATAAAAAAAAATCAAATTAAAAAAAACTTGAAGCTACGAAGTTTTTCTTTTCAGATTTCTTTTCGAAACAAGAACGAAACTCTACAATATTTCGAATCCCCTTTTACACCTTTTTTTAGATCCAAAATTTCCTCTATCACATTTTTTTTTATCTAAAAGCCCCTGTCTTTATATCTTAGTTCGGTTTTATAACCGTTTTTTACATAAAATAACAACCCCAATTCTCTATTTGATGCAGATTTGAGATCCGGGTTTTGTGGGATTGTGGCAGGGCATGGCTGGATTTGGTTGACAGGGTATGGGTTGGTCGGGTAGATTAGGTTATATTTTATTTAGGGTTTGATTCAAATTTGATTTAGGGTTATTTTTTAGGTTTCAGGATTTAGGGTTAATTAAAGGTTGGTTGTCGGAGATGGGCGGCGGCAGCGACAAGGGTGATATTTTAGGGTTTGGGTTCATTTAGGGTTTGGGCCAATTTAGGGATTTTTGGGGCTGATTCGGGTTGTGGGTTAGGAGAGATAATGGGTTTGGGAAAAAACAGGTCATTACAGTATGTATACATATATATATAACACCTATGATGAAGTTGGTAAAATTCAGAAACGGAGTTATATTTTATGTTGAAAAATAGAAATATGTAGAAAGTTATATTAAAAAATTAAGGCTTAAGGGTGTCATAAGCGTTAATTTTTAGGGTGTTACACCGTTAACTACTGTGTGTGCTTAGAATTCCTTCTATGGTGGTGTGTGCTTAGGTAGGAGAATGAGAGATGCTAGCTTAGTTTTCTTTCACCTGATAGTCATGTATCTCATATTTCTTTCTTTTTTCTTTTACTCTAATTATTATAGTAATTTAGGAAACCTTTGGGGTGAAGGAATTCATTCTCCAAAGTCCACGTACAAGGATGATTAATCCCTTGAAGGGTTAATTATTCAATTAGTTCTCTAATTTCTCAATCTTTGCATTTTGGTCACTTAAAACCTAATCTTTGCATTTTAATCATTATGCTATGTTCCTTAAATTTTTAATACTTACGATATGGCCCAAAGTCAATAACAATGCCTAATTGATCATTCATATATGTGAAATTAGACACATGGTCAATGGTCAATGATCATTTGACCCGAAATTTAAATTTTCGATATTTGGAATTTGATTTACAACTAGGCCATTTTTAGGGTGTTACACCGTTAACAACTGTTACTTTTAAATATATATAAATAATTTTTTTATTTTTTATTTTATTTTATTTTTTAATTTATTTTATTTTATTTTTAACTTAATTTATAAAAACCCTAAACATTTGAAAACTCACAAAATGGCCCCCAATTTCAAAATTCCTAACTTTTCCAGTCGATTCCGTCGTTGATGGTATCGCTGCCATCCACCATAAGCGTTGTCGGACCACCACGACCATTCCCCCAACAACCCATCGCCGGTAACCGACGGTAGGTGTGTCAATCGGATTCCTAACGTCGTAGGACGCCAAACTCACGAAAAGGAAGTCGATTGACACACCTACCATCGATTATCAATGATGGGTGGTTGGGGGAATGGTCAAGGTGGTCCGACGAAGGATATGGTGGGCGGCGGCAAGGCTGTCAATGGCAATTTGTGGATTTGAGTTAGGGATTTGGGATTATTTTATAAAAATTAAAAACTGTTAATTTTTTTTATAAAATTTTGAATTTTATTTAAAAAATAATTAAAATAAATTAAAAATATGCTACATGTCACATTTTAATTGGCTAATGTTTTTTTAACAATCAGGCACTTAAAATGATCGAAATAAAAGTTTAGGCACCTATTTAGAGCAAAAATTAGTTTAAGCACCAAAAGTGAGCTATAAGTATAGTTTGGGCACCTATTTGACTATTAAGCCTTAAAAATATTAAATTTAATTAAATAATAATAACTTCCTCTACTAATGGGGTTGATTCAAGTGGTATGCAACTTAATATTGCTTAAGTATGTCTCGAATTCGAAACTTTGTGTATACAAAATATTTCCGTTGAAAAACTCACCCACCTCCCCCACTTCTTTCTTTTCTATTATGTTATCCTCCCCACCCCCTCTTCCCCTTCGGGCACCAACCCTCCTGGGTTTGTAATTTTTTATTTCTTTAAATTAAAATTCTAATTTATGAGGAAAAGCTTTAAATTTTTTTTCTCAAAATAACCTAAAATCTTTAAACTCCAAATCATCAAATTTTATACCGTTGCAAATACCACCACTGCCTCAATGAAATCTCTTCCTGTTGTTGGAAGAGTCACAAAGTATAGTCGTCTTTCGTTTGGTCGTCATATTTTTCTTTTATAAAATTATGGTCAAATTGATAGAATAGTTAACTAACAGAGACCAAATGTATAGTTATACAAATTTTCATTAACAACCACGTCATTCATTTGTTAGATTTTAAAGAGTTAATTATTAAAATAGGTCCAATTAAATAATTAGGTAGTCGAATTTTAAATTTTTATAGTTCGGTGGTTAAGATAAGTTAGATTTAATAGTTAGGTGGTCACCCAGTTAGTTTACCCTAAATCAAATATCATTTATAATGTATTTATAACATTATTTTTTAAATAAAAGATTTTCAGGAATAAAATTATTGAAGAGAGTATAAAAAAGTAAAAAATAATAATAAAAAGAACTAATTTGTAAAAAGTTGCAATTAAATTACTAAACTGAATAAGATACAAAATTGAGAGATTAAATTGTAAAAAAAATTATCTTAAAAATAGAATTGAAGTTATATATATATATATATATATATATATATATATATATATATATATATATTCTAGTTATTTGAGTTATTCTGGTCCTGTTTTACAGTGAAAGCTGAGAAAGATCGAGAAGTAACAGCCGAATTCCAGCCACTTGTTCCCATAGCCTGTGGGCTCTAAATTTCTTTATCCTTTCGAGAATTCAAATAACGGTCTTTAATGATATTATTCAGAATTGTTATTATAAAAATTAACAATTCATAATATTTTAATAACATTCATTAAGTCTATAACTATGATAAAAAAACAGTGATTCACCAGTCACCCCAAAACCCCGCGGCGCGTGAGACCATGTCAGAGAATTCACCACCGTACCAAATCCAAAGCCAAGACCATGAGTCCCTCAACGTTCCCTTACTCTCTCACCAGCAACGATCCATTAATTCCACCTCTCAGGTCGCCATCGTCGGCGCCAACGTCTGCCCCATCGAAAGCCTCGACTACGAGTAAGTAGTAACCCTCTCTCTTTTACATAATTTTTATTTTCTTCCGGCTGATATATATATATATTTTTTTGTAATTTAACTTTTTAAATCGATTCGGTGTTGCTCTTTTTTAAAAGGATCGCGGAGAATGATTTCTTCAAACAGGACTGGAGGACACGTGGCAAGATCCAGATTTTTCAATACATTTTCATGAAATGGCTCCTCTGTTTCTTGATTGGCGGTTTCGTCAGCCTCGTCGGTTTCTTCAATAATCTCGCCGTTGAGAATATCGCCGGCTTTAAGTTCGTCGTCACTTCTAACATGATGTTAGATCGAAGGTGGCTTTATTTATTTATTTTCTTTCTCTTTTTGAATAACTGATGAATTTCATATATCACTAATTTCCCCGTTTTAACCGGAATTAATTTGATTCAAATATTCAAAAAAACTTTATCAGCAAGAAATTTTTACATACTCCACGATTGACTTTTAAAAAATACTCATAATTTTGCATAATCTTTCATTCTTATTTATTTGTGCAGGTACGGGATGGCATTTCTAGTGTTTTCTATATCAAATCTGCTCCTAACTCTCTTTGCCGTCATCATAACGGCTTCTATTTCTCCCGCCGCTGCCGGTTCAGGTATACCGGAAGTGAAGGCTTACTTGAACGGTGTAGATGCTCCAGATGTATTTTCACCACGAACTTTAATGGTTAAGGTATTTATTTGCTTAATCTTTATTAAATTTAATTACAAACGATGAATTGTTATTGTATGGAAGATCCTTTGTGATGTTCAGCTTGATGAAGAGTGAAGAGCTCCTTTTCACTAATTTTTTATAATCTGTTTGTGTTTGTTGATTCTAATTGTATTAAATCTCTAATAAATTGAGTTAATACATATTTAGTTATCGAATTATAGGTTTCTGCTTTCAAAGTTCAACATTTAAATCTCTAATAATTTGAGTTAATACATATTTAGTTATCGAATTATAGGAACATCCCCATTCTTTCTTTTCCATTTCTTCCATAGTGTAGAGGTTAATAATTGTGTTAAATGTGCAGATTGTGGGAAGCATTTCCGCAGTGTCTTCATCTCTGGTGGTTGGAAAGGCAGGGCCTATGGTGCATATTGGTTCATGCATTGCATCATTGTTCGGACAGGGTGGATCGAGAAAATACGGTTTGACATGGAAGTGGCTTCGTTTCTTTAAAAATGACAGAGACCGACGAGATCTTGTAACATGTGGATCGGCAGCTGGAATTGCTGCTGCTTTCCGTGCCCCAGTTGGAGGTGTTCTGTTTGCTCTTGAAGAAATGGCATCTTGGTAATTAAATTGATACATCCATCTGGAGCACCAATTAAAGACTATCCATTTCATTCGATAAGATCCTACAGGTTTTGGGTTTTAAACCTTACAAACAAAAATGACTTCATACACACAACCTATAACAACTGTGCGGTAATTAAATGAAACTAGCCGAACGACAACATTTTGACTGTTTTAAAACAGTGTGTTACACACCATTTTGATATTTTATTAACCATCTGTTCATCAGTGTACTGGGTGTTACTGCATGTTGCTCTTAGTTGGTATCTTGTAAGGTTTTACGCTCGTCTCATTTTCTTCCTCTTCTTCCTTGTTTTATTGTTTAACGAAAAGCAGATTTGTATTAGGCAATAGTATAGCGCATCCCGCCTTTTATTCATCATGCATAGGATGTTCATGTTGTCTTTCTGACATGACCAAACAGCCAAATGTTGGCATCTTAAGATAATATCCTGTTTTGTTCTGCAGGTGGAGAAGTGCCCTTCTATGGAGATCTTTCTTTACAACTGCTGTGGTTGCAATCATACTTCGAGCCCTAATTGATGTTTGTTTTAGTGGCAAATGTGGGCCATTTGGTAAAGGGGGTTTGATAATGTTCGACCCCTATTCAGCAAATGTTTCATATCACCTAGCCGATGTTCCTTCTGTTCTTGTTCTTGGAGTTATTGGGGGCATATTAGGAAGTTTGTATAATTTCCTTTTAATTAGGGTCCTCCGGGTTTACAACTTCATTTATGAGTAAGTTATATTTTTCGCATTTGTGTTCTTTGCACTAATTACCATTTTCAGAATCTGGCATAATATAATTTTAACCGGTTATTCTCCTTGCTTATATCACCTCTTTTTTCTCCTCTCAGGAAAGGCATTATTTATCAGATTTTTATTGCTTGCACGATCTCGATTTTCACATCATTTCTGCTTTTTGGATTACCATGGCTTGCATCTTGCCAACCATGCCCCTCGGATGCACCTGAAGCCTGTCCCACGATAGGTTGGTTTGGTAACTATAAGAGATTTCAATGCCCTCCTGGTCACTATAATGATCTTGCAAGCCTTGTTTTCAACACAAATGATGATGCTATCAGAAATCTTTTTAGCAAGGATGCTAACTCCAAGTTTCAGCTCACAACAATGCTCATATTTTTTGTCACATGCTTCATTCTTAGTATTTTAAGCTACGGGATTGTTGCTCCAGCGGGTCTATTTGTACCTGTGGTAGTAACTGGAGCATCTTATGGGCGCTTCATCGGAATGTTACTCGGTTCTCACACAAATCTTAGCCATAGTCTCTATGCTGTGCTTGGAGCTGCTTCATTTCTTGGTGGATCTATGAGGATGACAGTTTCCTTGTGTGTTATTATTCTGGAATTGACCAATAACCTATTATTGTTGCCACTGATAATGATTGTTCTCCTTATTTCCAAGACTGCAGCCGATGCTTTTAATGGCAACATTTATGACCTTATCATGAAAGTAAAAGGTTTTCCTTACCTGGAAACTCATGCTGAACCTTACATGAGACAGATGACAGTTGCCGACGTTGTCTCTGGCCCACTTCAGCTGTGTCATGGAATTGAGAAGGTCGGAAATATAGTACACATCCTTAAAACCACAAGGCATCATGGGTTTCCAGTTATAGATGCATCACCAGATTCTGAATCCTCGGTTTTATATGGTTTGATACTCCGTGCTCATCTTATTGCACTGCTAAAGAAGAAAGCATTCTTGGCCACCCCTATGCGGTTAGGTGTAGATGATGCTTTTAGGCATTTCTCAGCAGATGATTTTGCAAAGAGGGGATTAGGTAACGTTGACAAGATAGAAGACATAGAATTAATTGATGAGGAGATGGAGATGTTCCTGGATCTACACCCTTTTACCAACGCTTCACCGTATACAGTTGTGGAGACAATGTCACTGGCTAAGGCGCTCGTACTTTTCCGTGAAGTTGGTCTCAGGCACCTACTCATCATACCCAAAGTCTCAAGTGTAAGAAACGTTGTCACATTCATATGCCTTAAAATCGATTCCTCGTTCTTTTGTCTGATTCTTCATTTTTATGCATTCTGATTTCAAATGACTGATGTTGTGACTGCAGAGAGCACCTGTGGTGGGCATATTAACAAGGCATGATTTCATGCCGGAACACATATTAGGTTTGCATCCATTGTTGGTAAGGAGTAGATGGAAAAGATTGAGGCTTAAATTGCCCCGTTTATTGAAAATCTTCTAGGTTGTTGTTGCACATGGGCCGCTTATACCCTTGAAACTAAAACTGTATATGGTATTGTACTCTCATGTAATTAAACTGCACTAAGCTGCAGGATGCTTCTGTCCCTTCATGATTCAACGACCCCGTTGAGCTCGCAGGCGGGGGAATCACATTGAACTACTGCAATCTGCATTTTGCCTTTACTGTAGAAATCGAGGCGAGTCGGAATCTATCGACATGAGTTGATCAACTCTCTTGCATGCGAGCATTAATAAACTAGTAGGGGAAGTTCAAAGATTTTGGGGGCCTATGCAATTTATTAAAATGGAGTCCTTTATTTATAATCAGTAAGAGATATAAGTTTTTTTTTTCTTTCAAAAAATCACCTTAATACAAAAATATTACTAGATTATCTCTTGAGCAACAAAAAATCGACTTATAACATTTAAAAATCAAACATTTCACTTACAATATCATTACTTTTTTGCATGTTTTAAGTTTTAGACAATTGTTATATATATATATATAATTATATATATAAATTTATAATTTTTTACAAATATTTAATTTAGGTTATCTTTTTGGGGTCTTTTTCTCTTAGGCCTTGTGCAGTCGTTTTTATCGCGCTTATTCTCACTGTAAATTAGTAAAACATTTAGTTGTTGCCGCAGCTTTCGCATATTTGTGATCTGATTTTTTATTTTCTAATTCGTGTCGTCGTCGATTAGCAAAAGCGGGAATAAGAAGAGCAGTGTATCTTGTTTCTATAGTATCGTGTCCTTAACTTGTGGTAACCTGGCGCCTTGGTGAGGTTTACTCTACGACCATGAGGGTCAAGGTGATTTTATAGAAACATTAAAATAGAAGCATGTGATTGGTCGATTCAGGAAGTATTAGAAAAACGAAAAAATCAGATCACAAATGGGCGAAAGAAGCGGTGGCAGTGGAGCAGAAGGAAATAAAGGAGTTGAGTTTAGGGTTTTTGATATTAAGAAGATCTTGTGAAATTTGATTCTAATATATCAATTAAAAATACTATAAAGAAATATAAAAAGTTTATTAAATCTAATTTTTAATTTTTTTGAAATAATTTTAATTATAAGTCTAAAGATTTTTAATCCTTATTAAAATATTTAAAAGTGTTTAGCGTTAATAGTGTTAAACGGCGTGCGATGCATCATAATATTTAATATTAATCAGTTTTGAATTAAATTAATAGATAATCAAATTTCTCAAAAAAATTTAATGAATTTTCAACCGAAATTAATCGAATTAATTTAATTTGATCAATTAAATCTATTAAAACCGAACAATAAAGGCTCTAATAATTTATCCCTTAAAAGAAAATCGGCTATTAACTCATCTACAACTTTAAAGAGATCACTCTTACCAAACACCATTAAAATAGTGATGGTTGTGGTGTAGGTTCCCATCTATTTTGGCCAAACACAGGCATACAGCATTTAAAAAAATTAAAAATTAAAAAAATACAATAACATACAAATATTTTTTAAATCTACATAAAATAAATTATTAATATGTCAAAATTGATTAAAAAAATATACCATATATTTTTGAAAGGACATAAAGATACTATATTGAAATAGTCAAAATATAAGAAAACATAAAAATAACATAAACCGACACAAATTTAAAATATATCAAAATTTATATAGTAAATTATAAACCTTAAAAATAATAATATTGGTTCAATATTTACAATGTATAAACAAGTAACTATACTTTGGGCAAGAAAAAAACAACTATATGGACAGGAATTTTCTTTGTTGGCGGTTATTTGGTTGAATTGAAGTGTCGTGACTGAAAGAGCAAAGCAACGGACCGGTTCTGAGGTAGGCCACCTATCCCATTAATGATAAAAAAAATGTTGCCTAATTTTCCATCTAAATCTTTTAAAAAGTTCTCTACTCGTACAAATTAAGATTGCGTTCGGCGTCGTTTCTGAGATCACATTTAGCTATTGAACGGAGAAGTTTTACCGAATGAAACAATTTTTGCGCTATTTCATCCCGCTTCCCCACCAGATTTGGCTTTAAATGCAGCTGTTGGAGAAGCTGGAATTTATTGTTTCTCCCAAAACGCCGCTTCTCCACTCAACTCAACTTTTCAACAGCGGCGCCGAATGGAGCCTAATAGTTATTTCTAATTTAAATGAATTTACGTACATCGAAATTAGATCACTTAAGTTGATTACTCCATTGTTATAATTGGGACTACTCCTTAATTTTATTTACGTTTTATATATTTTTTATTAAATAGAGATATTATATTCTCGAGATAACTGCTGAGATTCGAATCTACAAAAGATGTAGTAACATGAGCATATTTGACATTTCAATTATCTTTTATTTTTAAACATTAAATAAGCACATGGGTAGAGCTATATAGAAAGATTAGGGTGCGATTGACCACACTTAAAAGTACATACTATATAGAAATATTATAATTGTATCAAAGTTTTTCATAGGAGATATTAAAATTGACCTCACTTAATTTGTTGAGGTATGAGGTCAACAATATTTATTGTAGTGGTATAGAAATTTTTCATACCCCATACCACACTTTGATCCTACTATATAAAAATCCTGACTCTGCCACTGAATATAGAAATAAAAGGGATAAAAGGAAGAAAAGAGAGATAAATATGATCAAATTCAACTACTTAACCTATACTCTAATGAGGTTATAATGTTTTTATGTAATTTCTTATAAAGCAAATATATATATTTTTATATAATAAGATTATTATTTATTCACTGGTAAATAGAAAGAATACTTTACAATTGGGTTTATTTAAGTGTTACACAACATATTTGAAAATTAAAAATTATGCTTTAATCTTCAAATCATAAAATTTAAAATATTTTTGTTATAGTTTATGTTCTTGTTATGGTCTATATTCGGAATTTATGGCTCTCCTTTCAAACAAGATCATCTTCAAAGTTCGAATTCAGATTTTCTCTTTAAGAATGTAATGTGTCTTGTCATTGTATCAAACACTTGTAAAATATATTTTTTTCAACCGTCATTATATAAGATAATAATCCATGGATATACAATTATATCTTAATTATATATTTATAATTAAATATAAACATCAAACATTTAAATGGTTAATATTTGAAATTTTAATCATAAAAAAACACAATTTATTATTAATTATTTGTTTTAAATCTAAATTATTTAAATGTATAACTTAAATCTGATCAGTGAAATCACTCGAACGGGTCTAGATATAATATTAGTATATAATTTTATTTTTTAAGTTGGTAAATATCAACCTCTACAATCAATCTATGTATTTTGTATTATATAAAAAAATTAACAATAGAAGTATAATAATATTAAACTTTATGTTTAAAATTTTAATAAAAGATGTATAAAATTTAATGAAAGAAAAAAATATAAAATTATTAAAAATTAAATAAAAACAACATATACCTTTCAAAAAAAGAATAATATACATAAACTTATATGAATATGAATTAATCATATATAAATACAGATAATTAAAAAACTTATGAAACTTGTATTTCGAATTCAACTAAACGTTGCAGTTGGTATAGTTAGCTATCTATCTACCATCTCCTAATTTCTCCTCCTTTTTTTATATAAATCATTCTTAGGGTTCTTTGTACTTTTGTTGAAGATGGATCCGACCCTCGAGTCCGAGCTTGTTTCCGATGAAGCTGTTGATATGAAAAATGGGAAGAAATTAGGCGACGATCACCGCCGGCGGCTCTTGAGCAAGTCTAAAAAGCGGTCATCATCGTCGCGTGTTTTGGTGTCGTACAAGGAGTTGCCGGAGTACATGAAGGACAACGAGTTCATACTGAATTATTACAGGGCTAATTGGTCTCTCAAGGAAGCTCTTTTTAGCATCTTTCTTTGGCATAACGAAACACTTAATGTTTGGACGTATGTTTGAACAAAGATTTTTAGTACCATGCTTTTGTTTCTGGTTTATTTTTCTGATTTAATTTTGGTTTTGTGTTGGACTGTGTAGGCATTTGCTTGGGTTTCTTCTGTTTTTCGGATTAACCATGGTGAACCTGTTGGAACAACCACAACTAATGGATCTCATTACATTCTTAATCGATTTTAACCGAGTAGAAACTCCGGAATCGGATATTATCGTCCCGGTGATGTCGGTCACGCGTTGGCCGTTCTATGTATTCTTAGCCGGTTCTTTGTTCTGCCTCCTATCGAGCAGCGTCTGCCACCTCTTTTCTTGCCATTCACGCCATCTGAACCTTACATTGATTCAGCTTGACTACGTCGGGATCACCGTCATGATCATCACATCGTTTTTCCCTCCGATCTATTACATCTTCCAATGTGATCCACAATGGCACTTCATCTACCTTGGTGGAATCACAGCTTTAGGTTTGTTCACCATCGTAACGCTGCTGTCGCCAACCTTGTCGACCGGCAAATTTCGTTCATTCCGAACTGTACTCTTCACTTCCATGGGACTCTTCGGGATCGTCCCCGGAATTCATGCCATGATTGTCAACTGGTCGAATCCGCGTCACAGTGCCACGTTGGGCTACGAGTCTGCCATGGCCATATTCTATTTAACAGGGGCCGTGTTCTATGTTACTCGAATTCCGGAGAGGTTGAAGCCCGGGTGGTTTGATATAGCGGGGCATAGTCATCAAATCTTCCACATTCTTGTAGTGATGGGTGCATTGGCTCACTACGGTGCTTCTCTTGTGTTCTTGGAATGGCGTGACCGTAATGGCTGTTAAAAGCTATTGGTTGTCTCACTAAAAGAACGATTTAGGGGCAATCGTACCTCTCAAAATTTTAAATTTTTATATATTAAAAAAATATTGTATCTTATATTGATGATCAAATTAATTAGCATATTCTAAAATTTTTAAAATTTCATATAATTCTACCGAGTATAAAAGTTTACATCCTCTAACATAAAATTATATGTCCGTCTTGATTTTAATCAAGTCATTTAAGTGTGAGAGCATCAATATACAAAGAATCATACTTGAAATTATGTACTTTTGTTAATGTTTTGAAATTTATATACACTTTTAGGATATTAGAATTACTTCACTTTCTTGCAAGGTAAAAGCACCGGGGCAGTTCTTGCACTATACCTTAACCCTCTAATGGAAAATGAAAAAATTACTAATACATGTATGTTTTGAAATAAGCAAATTGGTCCGTCTGTTAAGTGCATGTGAAAAAAATATTGACGGTGCATTAAATAATTATTTATTTTTAAAAAAGAAATTATTTTATGCAATGATCGTGGAAAAGTAAAACTTTTCACAATTGCTTAATTTTTAGGGTTTAGAGCTTAGGTTTAGGGCTTGATGTTAGAGTTTTATTTTTTCAAATGGAGTATTTTAGTGTTTGTGGTTAGATTTTAAGGTTTGAAAATGACTTTGATGGTTTAAATGCTAGAGTTTAATGGTTTAAAATTTAGAGGTTAGAGATTATGGCTACTGAGTACATGACAGCTTTAGAAGTTCGCTTGTGGAATTTTTTTTCTAATTACAGTGCATCAAATAATTATACTTTTTAAAATATATATTATAAACAACATAAATGTTAAAATGTTAAAATAAATTTCAAAAAGTAACATTTCTTTGTAAATATTTGGGTAAAGTTCACAAACGGTCACTGAACTTTGTTAAAAAAAACAAAACGGTAATCAAACTCTCAAATGTTACAAAATGGCAATTAAACTTTGTGTTTTGTAACAAAATGATAACTGAGACGTTAAACCCCGTTAAGTATTTAACGTGTTTGTTATAAAACTTTGTATAATAGCACATTTAATCCTTCATATTTACGCATTCAATCAATTTAATCCTAATTCGAAAAAAATCACTAAATTTAACCCTTATTTATTTGCACATTCTTTCAATTTGCTCCTTAAAGCAATTAGAACAAATACTACCATATTACTGGGAAACATTGCAAGCTACCTAAATGAAGGGGAGAGTATGTTCTAGGCCAATCCTTGCTCACTACCTCTTGTTGCTAAGTGTTTTCCCTTGCTCTAAAATTGCAGACACGGAAGAGAGTTTTGATTAATGCATTTACAGTCCGTGTATTGCGTGATACTTTCTCTCCTCAGGTATACATGTTTATTTCTAATTTCCGGTATTATTGGTTTTGGAAATGCTTTCTAGATAAACTAATATGAAACTACATTGTGATAGGAGCTATGGCTCTATGCGCCACCAGTTCTTTTTACGATACGAATGAGATTGAAACTCGGATTCTTCCAAATATTGTTGTGCTTACCATTGATCCTGACATTGTAGATCAATTGAGTCATAATTTGATCCATAAGTTCGATCCTAGGGAGACAACTCCTATATTCAGTTAATCTATCACTGAGGGCATTTTTTTAAACTTCGATATTATATCTTGAGGAGAATTTAAGAGTAACATTTGAGTCTTCAATTCTTTACTCTATTTTCTTCTTCCTCTTAGACATCATCATCTCATAGGTTAGCAAAGATCCCATAAGCTCATCAAGCTTGAGCTCCTTCAAGTTCTTTGCTTCAATAATTGTCGTCTTCTTGGAATCCCATGAATCGAGAATTGAGCAAATCAACTTCCTCACAAGCTTGTCTTTCAGAATTATCTCTCCAAATCCTTTAAGCTCGTTGACTATGGTGGAGAACTGATCGAACATAGCTTTGATTTCTGGGTCCATCTTGAAGTTCTCATAGTTGAGGTTGAGAAGTCCAATCTTGGTTTCCTTCATCTCATTTGTACCTTTATATGTGACTTCAAGTTTGTCACATACTTCCTTGGCATTTTCACTAGAAGCGACTTTAGAGTATTCTTTCGGACCAAGTGCACAAAAGAGAATGTGCAAGGCCTTTGCATTTAGTTCCATCTTCTTGCGATCTTCTGTACTCCATTCCGTCTTGCTTCTTTGTGGAACGAACGGATCATCAAGAACGATATCCCAAAGATGATAGTCTTTGGCCTTCATGAAGAACATTATCCTATTCTTTCAATAGGAGTAGTTGGTACCGTTGAAGTAAGGAGGCTTGTCTATGGATTGCGCCATGATCTCCGATTGATGTAGAAAGGTTAAGCACTTCAAGGGTCGACTCTAGAATGTTAATCCGATGTAGAGACAAAGCTCTTATACCAATTGTTAGGAGGCTCGTTCGATTAAACAAGATAGCTAAGGGGGTGAATTGGATTTTTACTTTGGTGGATGAGAGGCTAAGTAATAAAAATATTGACACGACGATTTATAGTGGTTCGACTTCTAAACCAAGTCTACCTCCACTACCTTAGCTATCCACACTAAGAATTTTCTACAAATTCACTAATTTGTCTTTTCTTTTTTCAGGATCAAGGAGATAACCCTCACAAATCTAAACACTTGAGCAAATGTGTTTGCACTATTAAGCATTCACCCAAAATCCTAAACACTTGAGCAAATGTGACAATTTGGCTCACTAGTGTTTTCTACAAGAAATATGACAATTTTAGCTCAAAACTAGATTTCTCAATACATGAATGTTGGTAGTTGGTTTCTTGTTGTTGCATGGCTGCTTGATTGAGTCTTTTAAATTCTCTAAGGAGTTTGTGGTCGTTAATAGCCTTTGGGGTCTTTAATTCCAGCCATAAATGCATTTATGGAGTAAGGCATATCAGTACCTGCCTAAAAGAAGAAAGAGTCGTTGAACATTTAATGCACTAAGTATCGATACGATTGAAGCCGTATCGATACTCAATTTAGCTATTGGAATTTGCCAAAACTTGGGGACAATGGGGCGTATCGATACTCGAAAATCCGTATCAATACAAGTCCAACTGTACCATCACTCAGTGCTTGTTTTTTAGACTTTGGATATTTAAAATCATTTAAAACATGTCAAAACCCTTTTAAAACATTCCAAACATATTTTTCAAGTTAATGGACTTTTGAAATATTTTTGCAAATTAGTTTAAGTCCAAAAACATTTTTCGTTTTAGTTATATCAAAATCAATATCTTAATAGTGTCAACTCACATGGGCCAAGCAACATCAACAATTGGGGTGTCTAATGACAACCCAAAGTTTTTTGGAAATTGTATTTTTTTATATAATTTGTATATAAAAAATTAAAAAATATATAATTGGCACCCATCTATAAATAAAATGGCACTCATTTATAAATAATTAACTCCTCTTAGATACCGTTTAAAAAATGACACCCCTTCAATAAATTCTTGGCTTCGCCCCTATCAACTCATGTACCATATAATACTCGAAAAATAGTTCAAGTATTATATATTGGATGTTTTGACAAAGTATATGTATCACATGAGACGTTTAAAAAGTACAAATATCACATTAAACATTTTGAAGGACGAATATCACATCGAACATTTTATTAGAATACATGTATAAAATGTGATATTGTCCCTTATTTTATTGTAATTATATACTATAGATTTAAGATTATATTCAAAAATAGAATAAAATTAGAATTAAAGACACGTGTATTTTTAATAATAAAAAATAGAGAGATCTACTAATTGGTTTAGTGCCCAAAGATGCTCATGTTGTCTCATCTTGTATGGGTTCGAATCTCGGCATTTGCCTTAGGAATATAATATTTCTCTATTTAATAAAAAAGAGGCTAAATAGAATTTTGATTCTAAAAAATTATCTCATTATCACATTGATACATGGAGATTTTTTTTGTTTAATTTGCTCATTGAACTTCAAAAAGAAGTCACGTGGCATCATAGGTCATAGAGTGTCATGTGTCATATAATATATATTAAACTCGAAAACTTCAAAAAAAATAAGAATATATTTTTTAAAGATGTATAAAATAGAAAAATCTTGAAAACTAAATTTAAAATTATTTTTTGAATTTTTAAATAATTTTACGAGCCTGAATATATATTATGTACCACATGGCATTCTAAGTGACACTCTTCTATAGTGGGATATGACATTTTTTTCAATGAAAAATTTAGTTTTTTTAAGTAGAGATAATTATCTTTACAGGTACATGTTAATATTCTAACTCATACAAGATGAGATAATATGAGTATCTTTGACCACTCGACCAATTAATGGATCTCAATAAAAAAATATAGTTAACAACATGCTTCATGAAAAAAATTAGGGGTCAAACTGAATTTAAAATTTCTTCTAATGCTAGAATGATAATAACATACACTTTCAGAGTCAAAATATTAATTAACCCTTAACTAAAACCAAGAATTTTGTTGCAATAGAGAAAATGGAAACAGGGGGCAGAGGAAGCGAACGCAGGGCAACAAAACCCCGGATATTATTCGCTACCCAATTTCGCCAGTACAATTTCTTACAACGTCGTATTTTCCGACATATCATAGAAAAATGGAATTTACAGCAATATTGTGGAGGTTTTTTTTAATTCTAAAAATATGGTTTCCTTCAAAATATTTCCCACAATATGGTGATTTACTGTTCAAATCAGAAAATTAAGGATTTACAATCAGTCTTTGAACAATATTTTACAAAAAAATATTATAAAAATTGACCAAAGGCTTGGGGATTACAATCGGTCTTTGAACAATAGCATAGGACACGTGGCACGCTGGGAGGGCAGTGTGCACTGTTCAAAGGCGGACTGCTCTCCCCTAGGTGTTTGAACAGTGCCGGGATGGGTGTGGTGCAGGGGTGGCAGGCGCGCAGGGTGCAAGCATGCAGCTGCATGCATGCGGGTAAGGGTTTTTTTTAATCTGATTGGGTAAAATGGTAGGTGGGTTGGGTGGTTGAAATTTAAAGTAATTGGGGTTAAATAGGGGTTGAAGGTTGGTATTTTTTGTGTGAAATTTTGGAGAAGATAAATTAAAGAAGAAGAAGAAGAAGATTTAGAGGATATTTTGTAAGTATAAGATATGTATTTTATTTTAGAAAAGTTTTTGTATGAATATTTTTTTGTAGTTACGAATTTTTATTATTTTTTCAGTAAATTTTTTGAATTTTTAAACTAATAAGTTGATTTAGTTATGTAATTTAAACGTATTAGAGTTAAAATTTAAGATTCGTAGAATTTTATCAAATTATAAACTAAACTAAAATATTATTATAACTTTTTTTGTTTAGTTTATCTATTTTTTATGTTTATTTTTTAGAGGATTTGTGTGGGTGGATTTGTTAGTTATTGAATGGAATGAGTTTTGTTAAGGGAAGATATGACTTGAATGATCAAAATAGTAAATTAGTGAGTAGTTTGTAAAAATCTTAAAATTGATGGGTTTTGAAGGCAAAATATTTAAATAGTGACTAGTTTGTAAAAATCTTAAAATTGTAGGGTTATTTAGACAAATTAGTAAATTAACGAGTAGTTTGTAAAAATCTTAAAATTGATGGGTTTTGAAGGCAAATTATTTGAATAGTGTCTAGTTTGTAAAAATCTTAAAATTGAAGGGTTATGAAGGCAAATTCGTAAATTAGTGACTAGTTTGTAAAAATCTTAAAATTGATGGGTTTTGAAGGCAAATTATTTAAATAGTGACTAGTTTGTAAAAATCTTAAAATTGAAGGGTTATTTAGGTAAATTAGTAAATTAGTGAGTAGTTTGTAAAATTCTTAAAATTGATGGGTTTTGAAGACAAATTATTTAAATAGTGACTAGTTTGTAAAAATTTTAAAATTGAAGGTTTATGATGGCAAATTAGTAAATTAGTGACTAGTTTGTAAAAATCTTAAAATTGATGGGTTTTGAAGGCAAATTATTTAAATAGTGTTGTAAAAATCTTAAAATTGAAGGGTTATGAAGGCAAATTCGTAAATTAGTGACTAGTTTGTAAAAATCTTAAAATTGATGGGTTTTGAAGGCAAATTATTTAAATAGTGACTAGTTTGTAAAAATCTTAAAATTGAAGGGTTGTGAAGGCAAATTAGTAAATTGGTGACTAGTTTGTAAAAATCTTAAAATTGAAGGGTTATTTAGACAAATTCGTAAATTAGTGAGTAGTTTGTAAAAATCTTAAAATTGATGGGTTTTGTAGGCAAATTATTTAAATAGTGAGTAAAAATCTTAAAATTGAAGGGTTATTTAGGCAAATTACTAATTAGTAGGTAGTTTGTAAAAATCTTAAAATCGATGGGTTTTGAAGGCAAATTATTTAAATAATGACTAGTTTGTAAAAATCTTAAAATTGAAGGGTTATGAAGGAAAATTAGTAAATTAGTGACTAGTTTGTAAAAGTCTTAAAATTGAAGGGTTATGAAGGCAAATTAGTAAATTAGTGATTAGTTTGTAAAAATCTTAAAATTGATGGGTTTTGAAGGCAAATTATTTAAATAATGACTAGTTCGTAAAAATCTTAAAATTGAAGGGTTATTTAGGCAAATTCGTAAATTAGTGACTAGTTTGTAAAAATCTTAAAATTGATGGGTTTTGAAGGCAAATTATTTAAATAGTGACTAGTTTGTAAAAATCTTAAAATTGAAGGGTTATTTAGGCAAATTCGTAAATTAGTGACTAGTTTGTAAAAATCTTAAAATTGATGGGTTTTGAAGGCAAATTATTTAAATAGTGACTAGTTTGTAAAAATCTTAAAATTGAAAGGTTATTTAGGCAAATTAGTAATTTAGTGAGTAGTTTGTTAAGAATTTTTAAATTTCGTAGAATTTTAACAAATTAAAAAACTAAACTAAAGATATTATAAATTTTATTTGTAATTAGCAAACTATTTTTTAATTAATATAGTAGATTTAGTCCCGAGTTGTAATATATTCTTATTTGTCCTGTAGGATGGCTGAGCAAGCTCCTCTATTGCGCTTACATGATCAACACGTCAGTAGTCTATCGGGTTTGTATATAGATGGTGTGGGAAAAAAGCGCACACGGGGTTGACAAACAACAACTTGAAAGTATTTAGTGCTTAGACACTCACGGGTTTGATGATGCTATTTTGTACACCCAGAAGTGGGCCCGAGCTCCTCAGACACTCACGGGTTTGATGATGTTGTTTTGTACACACCCGAGTTTATTCTTCCACAGTCACCTCGTTACTCGAACTTTGGACAGTTTATGAATTTTCAGGAAATACAAAATTTCCTGAATTCACCAAAGATTACGGGAGGGCAGAGCGGTTACGTGGACATGTTCACAACACCGCCTCCTATGCCTATGCCCCCGGCGACTGAGGAGGTGAGCATCACTGAAGAGGATGTTCAAGAGAATGCTGAAGAAGTGCTAAAGAAGATCTCGAGGTAGAACAGAGGCAACAACGTAATAGGAAGAAAAATCACACTTATTTTTCGACCATGTCCGCTCATTGTCAGAAATTACGTAAGAGGATGCAGAAGAAAAAATAATTTTATGTACTTTGTGTAATACATTAGAGGAATTTGAGTTTGAATTTGAATATTATTGTTTTTTTTTCATTATGTTATGTTTTTATTATTCAGTTTAATATATATATAACTAATAATTATCATGAATTTGAAAAAATCTCAAAAGGTTTTAAAAAATTAAAAGTTAAAATTAAAATTAAAATTTTAAATTAGAGATTCATTGAATTTGGAAAAAAAATCATAGATGACGCAAATTCGTCCCTAATTATTAAATCAAACTTAAGCATCGAATATGATAGTAGTACAAATATGACATTACTAATGGTACAAATTGGAATATTTTTGAATACGAGTACATAATATGTTCGAATAAAAACATAATAAATCACAGAGGCATAGGCAAATATCTGGGTTCATTTGGACAGTTTGATTTCGAATGGCCTTCAGCCCTACATATCGTACATCTCTTTCATTTTCCTTTCTCTCTCTGATGGAGATCCATATTGGTATAGGTGCGAGTCGATCTAGGTCGGCCATTTGGAGTTCTACGGAGTGCAGGATCAGGTAACCATTTTTCATGCTCCACTGACGTCCAATACTTTGCATTCGCGATCGGTGGGAACTCAATTTTGTAAATATTGACCATCCATTCGAGATCGAAGCATTGGTCAACATAGTTGTACGGGTCAACCCCCACATACATACATGCTGCAACTGCATGAGCACATGGATATCACCACGCCTGGAACTGGCCACAATCACACCAAGTACGTCTGAAATCGACTCGAAATACATTTGAGTGGGCTACTTCATTGTTGCGTCTGGAACCAACAACATCGAAATCTGATTATTTCGGTCGAATGCGTGAACGGTCAGCGATGTTGCATTTTTAATATTATTCTGCACTTTCGTCACAATATCCGGAGCATAACGTTGCCCCCTATTTATTAAGGCCTCAATATGCTTCCCTTTAACGGACCATACCTTAGCCAACCGGTAGTACGTCTCTTTCACCAAGCTTGCTATTGAGAGATGATGTGATCTTTTCAGTACTCAGTTTATGCACTCCACAAGGTTGGTTGTCATTTGCCCGTATCGTCTACCACCTTCGTCATACGATTGGGCCCATCTTTCCCTCTCGATATTGTTCGCCTAACTCCAAACGTGCTCGCCGTATTTCTGTAAATTCGCCATCTTCCTCTCAAATTCTGGTCGTACCAGTTGATATCCTATGTCATAATATATGTTGTTAGCATCTAAAAAATCAAAGCACATAATTGGATGGGCATATGTAAAAAAGTTTGAAAAAATGGTACTTACCCATGCTTAAAATCTCACTGCGAAGGTATGGATTTTTGAACTGCTCATAGTTGTTCTTACCGATGTGACGAACACAATATGCAGGGTATGCGTGCGGAGGTGTCCAACGACTTCCCTCTCGATTAATTGATGATTTAATACTTACCCCTCGATCAGATATGATCCAGACCCCATTTTGTAGGACAACATGGTCACATAAATTGGTCAAAAAGAAATTCCAAGCTTCCCTCGTCTCCCCTTCAACAATTGCGAATGCAATCGGAATGACATTGCTCTCACCATCTTGCGCAATGGCAATCAACAGTATATGAGAGTATCTCCCATACAGCCACGTGCCATCGACTTGGATCATACGTTTACAATATGGAAAGCCTTTAATGTATGGCTTGAACGCCCAAAATAGTCGATGAAAAAATTGTGTACCTTCAACCAGTTGGCCTTGTCGGTAGTATGCATCCTTTGTTTCATACATCACGATACTTGGGATGAAACAGGTCATTGCTACCAATAAAACCGATAGCTCATTGTATGACTTATCATAACCACCGTACACCAAATGCAATGCATTCTCCCTTGCAAGCCACCCCTTCTTGTATTTTATTTGATATTCGAATTGTTGCGCAATGGTTACCTGAATTGCTGAAACGGGAACCCTTGGATTCGCTTCGACCAACTTTATCACGTGATGGCTTATTATATTTGAGTCCAATTTGGTGTGGTCCTGGTCGATGGACGTTCGTAAACACGTGTGATCGTCGTTGTACTTTGTGACCTCCCAACGATATATCTTCTTACCATACGACACTCGAATCTTCCAATCACACCCTTGTTCATATTTCACACATTTCGCAAAAAAAGTCCTCGGGGTAGATTCCACAACCACGTAGTCCACATGCTGCATGATGATATTCTCTTTAATTGCCAATGTAGCTTCATTCTTTTCATAAAATCGAAGCCCAACAAATAATTCACCATACTGACTCGAAGTTAATTGAGGCATATCTGGGAATTGTGGTGCCCTCATCGCATCGAAATCCACCGAGTTCATGTGAGCAGGAGGTTCATAGAATGTAATGTCGCCCCCAATCGAAACAAATTCTCCAACACCGAAATTAGGGGCTTCACCAACGTCATCGGGGAACTAATCAGGATCCCTAATATCTTCATCTTCGCTAGAATCTTCAAGTGATTCTCCCAATCGACCTCGTAGGTTCTCAACATTGGGATCAAAAGTCGGCCTGTTTGACGCTGCATATGTCAACGACCCACCTTGATGAAATCCACTAGATGTCGCAGTTGCCAACATTGCAACAAAACTACCTCCGAACATATCATATTCGTTACCGAAACCTATTTGACTAGTTTCCCCAACTGCGTTTCTGGATGGGCTAGGAATATCACGCACCTCAATAAACAACTCAACATTCCGAATATCCATAGAGTCATGCTCTGCGATCATTATTTCCACATCTGTATTATCTTCGAGAGCTATTGCAGAATATCTGACTGGATTGTCACATAGCCACTGATATCGCAAACCATGAATCTGGGCTCCAATTTTCTCCGATATCTTCTCCTTCAATACTCGAAGCGTGATATCTTTTTTAAATCTCATCTTCGTAAGTCTTTCACATTCAAATACAATACCGACATCAGTTTTCACCATTTGTCCATTGTAATGAACATTCGCCACAAAGCTGTTGTTGCTCATTTTCTCTGCATGTTCGAGAAAATATATTTTCAATAATAATACACAAATCAAAATGAAAATGTCACTAAACCTAATTTTTAAACTAGAAATAACAATAATTTTAGAGCATACTACTTATTTACAAAAGTAATTCGAATATATATTCGAATACACTTAAAAAAACTATATTAATTTCTCAAAAATAATAATTACGATTTTTTCGCACTACTATAATCCTAAACAAAAATAAAACGTTCATCGTTCGTTCTAACATAACAATTAAATTTCAAACAACATCAAACTTATACGGAAAAAATCAAAATTGCAAACCAACTTACAATATTTTCCCCACAACTTTCTTCTTCTGCTTCTTCTTCTCCCTTTTTACTCAATTTTTTTCTAACAAATTACCTTCAACATCAACATAACATATTTAAATAAAACAACTACAATTTTTCCCTTACATACCCGACACAAACTTTAATATTCACTAATAGGTTTCAAATAAAAAAAATTATACTATCCCTATATAATTTAAAATTAATATAACAATTTAAAAAAATTTAAAATATCACCCTACACCTGCACCTACACCTACACCATTTTACCCAATCAGATAAAAAAAACCCTTACCTGAGGCATTCATGCACCCTCCCTGCCTGTTTGCCACCCTCTCTGCACCCCACCCATCTCGGCACTGTTCAAAGACCTGGGGGAGGGCAGTCCGCCTTTGAATAGTGCGCACTGCCCTTCCAGTGTGCCACGTGTCCTATGTTACTATTCAAAGACCGATTGTAATCCCAAGACTTTGGTAAATTTTTTTAATATTTTTGATAAAATACTGTTCAAAGACTGATTGTAAAATTTTAATTTTCTGATTTGAACAGTAAATCACCATATTGTGAGAAATATTTTGAAAAAAATCATATTTTTGGCATTAAAAAAACATTCACAATATTGCGGTAAATTCTCCTTAAAAAAAATAACAAAAACCAAAAATCTAGAATTTTTTCTAAAAAAATCTTTACAATTCAAAAAAATAATATAAAAAACTAAAAAATAGCGATGCCAACGACCCAACCAAGCACAGCAGAGCTCAAAGAAGCTCATTATTTGTTCGACTTTTCTTTGCTGTATCTAGAAGACCAGACTTCCACCCACCAAATTTTCTCTCTTTGATTCAGCCTCTGGAAAAACTGTTTATTAAGCTGATTGATCTTTTTAATTCTTCAATATGTTGTGTTGAAGATTAATATAACTCTACTTGTTGATCGATTGTCTTTTTTTTTTCATTTCTCTTTGGTTAGATCTTTTTTCCCCTTGGGTGGTAAGTCAAAGGTGGGTACTTTTTGTTTGATTGAATTTTGAAACTTTTTAGCTTCATTTCCGTTTCGATGGTGTTTTATTCTTCTTCTGCTTACTGGGTTTCCTTTTTTTTATTGGTTGGTTTTTTATTGTGTGATATGGTTTTGTTTTAAGGCGTCGAAAGGGAATTTTTTGCAGGGGATTTGTTTGAGTTTCTTTATCTCCATATCGATTACTGCCTGTTTCTTCAACTTTGAGTGCTTTTTTTTCTTTGTTATGGGAATTTCTCAAATTTGTGCTGAAAGTTCAATAGTGTTTATTGGATTATGCAGACAATTTTGATTTATGGTATAATTAGATTTAGATCTTAACTGGTGATTTGAAAATGCCAAAAAGTTGAGGGTAAAGGTTATGTTTTTGATGATCAAGTTAGTAATATTTATATTTGACGTTCTAAGATGAATTTTGTTGCATGGTTCTATGAAAATTGATGTTTTTTTATGAAGGATGGTAATGTTGTCCGTTGTTATTTTTGTTGTTGTTGTGGTTAGAATTTTGTGATTGAGGTTTGAGAGGGAGATAGAATAGAATGTCTAGCGGAGGCACAAGCTTGAGGAAAGCACTCGGAGCCCTCAAAGATACCACCACCGTTTCATTGGCTAAAGTCAATAGTGATTATAAGGTGGATTTCGATAACAATCACCATCAAGATGGTTATTTCAACTATGGATGTTGCTGATCCATTTTGGCTATGGATTTTTGCAACTTGCAGGAATTGGATATTGCAATAGTTAAGGCCACAAATCATTACGAACGCCCAGCTAGGGAAAAAAACATTAGAGGTGGGTACTGGTTTTTTGTTTTCTTTTTATAACTTTCCAAGGTGGATGGTGATGGTATTATTTAGTTCGAGTTTTGATTTGCTCATAGAAAGAGAACTTTATAGATCAGTTATATATGACACTTGCTTTTCCCCCTTTCCACAGCAATTTTCGCTGCCATTTCAGCTACCAGGCCTCGGGCTGATGTCGCCTATTGCATCCATGCTCTTGCAAGGCGGTTAACAAGGACACATAATTGGGCGATATGCTAATGCTGCTAATGACATTTGATGTGATTTTCAAGGACTGGCTGTGCCACTATGAGTGAAACGTGAGTTGCTTCAAAAATATTATTCAAGCTACACCTTCGAGAGAAATTATTATCTACTAAGATATTTGTTACCTATATGCATATGTATGTGTGTGTGTGTATATATATATAGAACAATGCTTTCTGTAAGCTTTAAAAAATATTTAAAGGTATCTATGACAACCAGTATTGAACTCATTATAGGGATCTAGATTCTCTGTCTGATTCGTTATCTGTCCCATCTTCTCTTCCATCATGTTACATTTCACATAAATTTCAGAATGTTTCTTATGCTGAAAAGCAGCTGAAGACAAGCAAAGGTTTTAGTTCTGAAGAAGTTGAGCATCGATTTTTGTGCTTGATGAAATATATGATCTGCTGCATTTGTCCAATCACTTAGTCTTAAAATCCTAATTCTGATATAATCTATATTAAGGTGAATTTAATTTTGAATTGTTTGTAGTCTTTGATACTTTTTACATGTCTGTCATGCTCTATGCCTTAATTATTTTAAAGAAGAAAATTCTGACAAATAAAATCTTGGTTGCATAGTATTGCCAGAAACTTACTAGAATTGCAAGTTTCACTTATATCTTTTATTGTGGGAGTTGTACTTTCAAGACTTGGGACTTAGGTTATCATTGTGAGTACTGAAAGCATCAGGGAGATGATCTATTTATGGATTTATGGGTTCTTAGTTAACTAGATGGTGACTGGAATATGAAGAATAATTGTTGAGCTTCGATGCTCATATATTAGTTTAATTGGGAAGCCAATCTTTGCAACCATTAACATTTATATTTTAATTCATGGATGTTGGCGGAATCTTGTTGACAGAATTTTGTTTGGCCTTTAGGTTGCTTTGAAAACTCTAATCGTCATTCATCGTGCTTTGAGGGAGGTGGACCCTACAGTTCATGAAGAACTGATTAATTATGGTAGAAGTAGAAGCCATATGCTTAACATGTCTCTTTTCAAGGATGATTCCAGCCAAAACGGTACCTTATCTTCCCCTTTGAGAATCCACACTATTAAATTTAATAAAAATGAAGTTCCTTGCGTATGAAATCTTTTACTATATATGCTTCACAGCTTGGGATTATTCTGCATGGGTTCGCACTTATGCCTTATTCTTGGAGGAGAGGTTGGAATGTTTCCGTGTCTTGAAGTATGATATTGAGATGGACAGCCCAGTAAGAAGCTTATTTTGATACATAATCTTTATTCTTAATTCTCTGTCTTTCCAATTTTTTCTCTTTCAATTTTCTTTTGGGAGGCGTTTTTCGTTACCATTTTTCTAATGGATTTCCAGCAACATCATAGGTAGTATTTGGTATGGCACTTGTGTAGGTAGTATTTGGATGGTACCAAAAGAAAATAAGGGACAGAAAATAAGGGTGAGGGATAATTGTTCAATAAAGTTAATTCACAAAGATTGGGATTTTTCATTGGGTGAAAATAATTCCTCTGATGGAGAACACAGTTAGTTTGAACTGTCTTTTAATTAGGGATGACTCTCCAAATTAGCTTTTGAATAATCTACCTTTTTCATGCTTCATTTCAAGGCACCACATATGATTTTTTAACCTATCATATAGAAAATTACTTTAGTTTTCAAAACTTCTCTTCTGCGTCCCTTTGTAATATCCTCTAGCTTTTAGTGCCTAGAAGCATGCATGCACTTCTGTAACTGTGGGCTTTAAGTTTAACTAACAGAAAGTACCCTGTGATGGAGAACACAGTTAGTTTGAACTGTCTTTTAATTAGGGATGAATCTCCAAATTAGCTTTTGAATAATCTACCTTTTTCATGCTTCATTTCAAGGCACTATGATTTTTTTAACCTATCATATAGAAAATTACTTTAGTTTTCAAAACATCTCTTCTGCATCCCTTTGTAATATCCTCTAGCTTTTAGTGCCTAGAAGCATGCATGCACTTCTGTAACTGTGGGCTTTAAGTTTAACTAACAGAAAGTACCCTGTGAGCACCTTATTTTGTCATTAGCTTGTTAGGATTGTAACTATTCTCTTGTAGGCTCTTTAATTTTATTGAAACTGAACTGTCGGGAGAATTCATAGATAAATCGTCTTGCAGAGAACCAAAGATTTAGACACTGCTGAGTTGCTTGAACAGCTGCCAGCTTTGCAGCAGCTTCTTTTTCGTGTTCTTGGTTGTCAGGCCAGCTTCGAACCGGTTGTGTTAGTTGCATATCTTGCTGTACCTTCTATTTCTTTTTTGCTTTATTCAGTGAGAGTATTAATGGAATTTCTCTGCAGCCACAAGGTGCGGCTGTTCATAATTTTGTTATCTGGTTGGCACTTTCTATGGTATGTTACTTTTTAGACATACTACCGGTCTACACTCCCCATAGTCATAGAGTGAATTTGGAGATGACATTCTCTTCTCTTTCTCCTTTTGTCATTTCAAACAGGTTGCTTCGGAAAGTGTCAAAATTTATCAAGCTATTAGTGATGGTACAGTCAATCTTCTAGACAAGGTAAGCTGGGGTATTAATCTAAGTAATCTGTTTTTTTATTTAGTGAATCTTGTATATATGATTCCCTGAACAATTACAGTTCTTTGAGATGCAACGTCCTGATGCTCTGAAGGCTTTGGACATATACAGGAGAGCTGGGCAGCAGGTAAATTGCTGTACCTGTATCGCTAATGCCTTTTCCTTATTTGAATTAGGAGGATTTCAATCTCGGGGGGAATTTAACACTTCCTGTTGCAGGCAGAGAGGCTTTCAGAATTTTATGAAGCGTGTAAAAGTCTGGATGTAGGGCGTGGAGAAAAGTTTATTAAGATAGAGCAGGTTAGGGTCCTCCACCTTTGGTGTCTTCTGGAACTGATTCGATTTTCTTTGAATTCTCGACGTGTCATTTTAAAGCTAATTTTATTTTGCTGTCTGTCCTGAAGCCTCCTGTATCATTTCTACAAGCCATGGAAGAGTATGTAAGAGAAGCTCCACTGGCTTCAGCAGCTCGTAAAGATCAGGTCTTGAAATCCTCTATGAATTTGTAAAAATAGTTTTGTTTGATCAGTTTGCGGAAAACAAAGCAATCTGACTTTAAGTTTGTGTTGGAAAGCCTGGAGAGTGGTGTTTGCTCATTTCCTTGAATCAATGATGGTTCAACCATCTCGATGATATATGTTGTGATTTTTTTACATAGAAGTCTCGTTTGAAGTTATACTTCTTTTTTGTTAATTTTACTCAAGTTCGCAATTATTAATGTCGTGCATTTTATTTTTGAACTAGCAGGCTGACAAACCCAAGGAAGTGTTGGCCATTGAGTACAAGAAAACCCCAGAGGTGAAGGAGAAACGTTCACCGTCACCGCCTCCTCCTGAACCAGAAAAAGTGGAGAAAGTAGAAGAGCCTATTGTTGAACAACAACCTGATTTGTTGGTAATTTCCATTGCCTTTTTCTTTTCTTGTTACCAACTATATTGTTGTATGAAAACTTGGCTGTTCATCTGAATTGTTTATAAGTTATATTTATGAATTTTATAGTCTCTCTCTCTTGCTATACCTACTACTATATTGCTATATGAGAACTTGGCAGTTGCATCTGATTTTTTTGTCCCTAGATTCATTTGCATGCTCTTCTTTTTGTCGACAGAATTTAAACGATCCCATCCCAGTTGCTTCAGAGTTGGATGAGAAGAATGCCTTGGCATTAGCTATTGTTCCTGTTGGTGAGTTTAAATTCATTCCTTTTCAGTAATTCAATCATAGACAACATGAAACTTCAACAACTCGCTTTTCTACTGGTTCTAACCGCATAAAATTAATATGGATAGTTTCAGATTTGTATTTTATCTTTGAACTTATAAGCTCCTAAGCAAGGGCAGAGGCAGCTGGTGGATTTGGGGTGTCAGTTAACACCCAAAAAGTCTAAAAATCCTTTATAAAATTTAATATAAAAATATTAAAAATAAAATTGACAACCCTTTAATGTAAAAAGATTAAAAATAATTGACACCATAATATAGATTTCCTGGCTCCACCCATGCTCCTAAGCAATTCTCTTGTAATGTTTTAAGTCAAATCATCTGTGTTTTGATGGTTTATTTCTTATTGGGAAATTGTGTTCATGTATAATTGGTGGTATTCCAACAGAGCAAACAACTACTGCTACTCCTTTTCAAGCAAATGCAAATGGTGCTACTGGCTGGGAATTAGCACTTGTCACTGCTCCAAGCTCGAATGAAAGTGCCTCTGCCGCCAGCAAACTGATACTTTTTCTATGGTTATCTCCTCCACGAACATTTCAAATTGCGTGAAATAGTACAAGGCTGTCGCATATTACATATGCTAATGTTTTGTGCATGATTATAAACATGTGTGCTTCATTCATTGGTAACATAACATGATATGGACGTGCATGTTGCACTGATACTTTTAATTGTATTAAACTAAAAGGCCGGAGGACTCGATAAGCTTACATTGGACAGCCTTTATGATGATGCAATCCGAAGAAGCAACCAGAACGTTAGCTATAATCCATGGGACCAAGCTCCTATGTCTGGTGCAATGATGCAACAGCTAGCGCATGACCCCTTTTATGCCTCCAACACGGTTGCCACTCCATATTCGGTCCAGATGGCAACAATGGCCCATCAGCAGCAGGCTTTTATGTTTCAACAGCAACAACAGCAGCAGATGATGATGATGGCACCCCCACAACAGCAGCCTTCAAATCCATTCAGCAATTACGGAGCCCCCGTCCACCCTTACAGCTCAGGTATGCCAGTTCAACCGTACAATCCATATGCAGGCCTTATGTAGATGCATCACACGAGCAACATGTTTTATATTTTAGAAGCACAGGAAAGAAAACAGAAACGCGGAACTTGTTGGGAAATGCTTGAAGAACAGGAAATTGTGTACCATATGTTGTGAATGTGCCGTAGTTAGCTAGATTAAGATTCTTTATTAAATATTTATTGAGAGAGGGAGAGGGAGAGAGCATTTTGTTATTGATTGTTTTCATTGATCAAGGTTGGTGACAAAGCCGTGTCGGAGATCTCCAGATTCGCTTCGACTTTCTTGCAGTTCCCGGATCACGATGATCGTGGTGGTCATGGTGAAGATGAAGTTGATGGCTGTGACGACGACGGAGTTCCGGGAATTAACGATGAAGTGATTGAATTTGTTAAACAAATTTCCAACCGACCAGAGCTCTGGACTGATTTTCCTCTCTCACTAAATAACGGTATTTATTTATTTATTTATTTATTTTTACTAATTTCTTATAACAAAACTGAATTTCTTTACACTGCAGTTTTTTTTTTACTGAATTGCTATTTACACCTAGTTAGGTTTTAAGTTTAGGGATTTAAATTAGTTCTCCAAAGTAATAGAAATCATATCTATAATTTGTTACAGTAGCAAATGCAGAATATACTAGGCTTATTTGCTTTGTTTGAGGCAGCTTCCTACTTTATTGCAATACCTGACATTTTCTACAAGTGTAGAACTCTTGATTAGAGATTTCCACTATTATAGGGGATTTCTTTATGCATTGTTTGTGGTGTTACTTAATTGGAGGCAACGATTTTTCTTGTATACTACGCCTTTACGATGAGTAACTTATGCCATTAGAGTAAATGTGCGTAGGCAAGCGGTGGCTTTTGCATTGAATGCATTATTACCAAGGGAACTTTGTGTTTACGATGAGTAACTTATGCCATTAGAGTAAATGTGCGTAGGCAAGCGGTGGCTTTTGCATTGAATGCATTATTACCAAGGGAACTTTGTCAGTGTTGTTTGGTTGTATTGGCTTAGCTTATGCCCGGTATTCTAATGGGAATTTCTGATTTGTCCACTGTAATGAGATTAAGGTTCACTACTTCGAACCATACACTTAGTGTTGTAGGAGCATATTATATAAGGATACTCCAGGATAACTTACCCTTTAGCTTCTTTTCTCTTTTACAGTTATCCATGAAAACTGAAGGGAATTTTTGGCTAACAAGATATTGGTTACTGCAGATTTCAAAATGTCTGAGAGTCAGAGAGAACATACTGAAAATATTGAACACCTAGTACCAAGTCTTGAAGCTCTTAAGTTTAGCCTTAAGCATAACTTGGGAGATGAAAGGTTTTGGATGATATATTTCATATTGTTGCTCCCAAGACTAAATGAGCATGGTTTTGACCTTCTATCAACCCCAGAGGCAAGAGAATTGATATATTTATGATGTTTTATTAAATTGTACTCGCAAGCATAATAGTGAATAGGAGTACTATTTACTGATCAAGAATGACCATTTCAACCATTGCATTCCTTCATTCATCCGTAAATGTATTTGTTGGTCATCATGTATCTTCTTTTCTGCCTCAAAACACATACTTCTGGTATAGGAATTAATTAGGCCAAAAAAAGATGTAGGAGTAATACCATAAACACATGTTATATTGCTTTGTATTATTAATTAGTCAACATACATTCTCTAACATGTATTTATTCGAGAAACCTGTTCTTGTAGCCAGACGAGCTAATATCATGATGTTAGGTCAATCACATATTCCTGTATACATAGTCAAATGTATCAACACTGGATTCCTTGTACACAAATTATATTCTCTGTATGTATGTCAATGATGTCTATCGTATGCATAGACTTGCTACAAATTTGAAAGATCTTGTGTGATCTTTGCAACTCCTAGATTCCCCTGTTGAAAACTCCATGAAACGGGCCCCACTATCTGCTGACCCTATAATCTGCAACTTTTGCAGCAAATCACACCTTCCCCAACTCCATTCTATTCTTCATTTCCCTAAGAAATGTGTAAGTTAGTCCGGTGTAAATAGGATTATTTACTTGGTATTTAATTGTTAGTAGGAGTTTTAGTTAAGTCTACTACCTAAACGTGTTGTAAGTAGGAGTAGTCTAATGTAAGTAGGGTTAAAAGTCTTAAGTAGGTAGGATTCCTAATTGTATTCTAATTCCTACTCTAAGCCTATAAAAGGGTTGTAACCCTTGTAAAATTCATTCGAAATACAGAACAGAAAGTTTTTTGTCCCTCTTCAAGTTTTCTGTTTTTCTTCATGGTATCAGTCTAATCGATCTTATTTAGCAAAATTCTTCATGGCAGAAAATTCTTCCACTTCCGTTGAGCAACAATCTACAGAAGAAAATTCTGCTGGACTGGAAGTTTTTTCAGAAGTTTCTAATGCAGCAACAAGTGGTGGTTCGAGTGGTTTTTCTAAGCAACAAATGGAGAAGCTTCAAAGAATGTTTGGCAGGTTTGCCAGGACTAGAGATGGGAATCTAGCCCTAGTAGAAGAAGCAGGTAACTCCAGCAACTCTTTACCTACTGCCCTTCTCTCCACCAAAGCTGTCTCACCCTCGATAATTGACTCTGGAGCCTCAAATCACATGACTGGTAATAGGGAATTATTTTTCAGTTTTAAACCTATCGTTTCTGACAAATCAATTAAGACAGCTGATGGCTCTCTATCACCTATTAAAGGGAGTGGTTCTGTTGTTGTTAATAAAGACTTGGTACTTGAGGGAGTATTATTTGTGCCTAACCTTGCATGCAACTTGCTTTCTGTTAGCAAGCTTTCTAAAGATTTAAAGTGCTTCTTGAGTTTTAATGATTCTATTTGTTTTTTGCAGGCACTGAACTCGAGGAAGAAGATTGGCAGTGCTAGCTTGCAAGATGGCCTTTATGTCATTTAAAGCAATCCCAAACCTTTCTTTTCTAAACAACTTTCTTGTTAAACAAATTGCCTTTATGGCCTTTATGTCATTCAAAGCAATCCCGAAAATACATAAAAGTTAAGTTTGAAAGTTGTGTATAACAATCATTTCAGCCTTCAAGCCATTAAATCTTGCACTATAGAGATACTAGCACTTTTTGTATCAAAGTATTAGCCATTCTTTTGCTTGGTTTGGTTTTTTGAATTAAGACACTATCTGGTTTTGGCTTTGATAAAAAACTTAAATAATCTTTAAAAAAAAGCCTAAATTGAAAAATAATTTGAAGCAATTTTAAAACCAACAAAATGCATTTTGAAAATCATTAATTTTTAATTTAAAATAGTACATAATTTTTTACTAAATTAATATATAGCTAGGCACTGTAGCCTAAAATGTTTTGAAAGATAAAAGCATCTCAATTTAATATGATATACATTAAGCAAGAACTACTTACCAATTAAAATTTTCATCACTCTTTTCATTGAAATGTTAATTTAAGTGACCCCAATACGAGTAACTAAACATTTAAATTTATGATATAGAACAATTTAAAAGGCCATCAAACATCATTGTAGTTGTACACAGCAACTACTTAAAAACTTGAGAAACCGCAACTTCCCTAGTCCACTCCACCTTAACATTGGTCTTTCTAATGCATTACAAAAAATCCATATCATACATTGACTAAAACACATAACAACATATCAAACCACGTCCACGTTACACAAATGTCAGTGTATAGTTGCCCAGCCTAACAATAAAACAGTTACAGCACTTTAACCAACTATGAATTCCATCTTTGATGACTACCCTCCAGTCCAACTTCGTCATGTATTGATTAGAGATTACTCAATTAAGCACAATAACTAAATTGAATTTGTACTTCCATTAAACTAAACCCCTTAACAGTTTAACTCAACTACCCAACACTCATTTGCAGGAGCTTAAGACCGTAGTACAATTGCAACCGAGTACACCATTTGGTAGTATGGTAACATAAAAGAATCTATCATGGCCATGATACCCCAAGCAAGTTAATTGTCAGCAAATCAGAAGTATTAAGCTAATTTAACATAATAAGGAAGTAACTAGACTAGTTATGGATGAATGAAAGGGAGAAGAGCTAGGAAATGAATCGGGCCAATCGCGTCCATTAACGAAACAAACGCGTGCATATGCGAAATGATTTGAAATAATTTACCTTTGGATCGCCTTCTTTCTTCACCTTTAGCTGATTCAACACATCTATGCACTCGGCGAACTTTCTAGATTGGAAGTGAAGAGCAGCTTCTTTAGCGAGTGCGGCAGTGCGGGAAGGCCTCCCTCGTTGTCGTCAGCGGAACCATCCCGATTCGGAGCCGACGGCGATGACGAATCTCGCGAATCCATGACCAGATCAGACCAATCGAACTGGGTAAAAAAATCTCAGGCGTAGCGAATAAAAAGCTTGTTCTAACACCAAAAATGTGGTATAGTTTTTAATAAATTTTATTTGAGGATATTTCGTAATGAGTCCTCAAAGTTTTGGAGAAACTACAAAAGAGGATAATCGGCGAGCGTTATTTTACCGCTTGGGTGTCGCCTGAAATGCAGAAATGAGAAGAAAAAAAATGTAAAAGCCTACGCCGACCGATTCGGGAGAGAGATACTGATAGAGAGTCGAGAAGATGAAAGAGAGATTTACCCCTTTTTTTCTATTTTTATTGGATAAACTACAAAAATGGTTACCGAACTTTGAAGATACATTTATTTTGGTCATTCAACTTTTAAATTTGCGTTATAGTTACCAAATTTTTAGTTTAAGTCAACAACCAAAACAACAATAAAAAAAATAAAGAAATTGGCGTGTCAGCGTTAAATAGGGGTGAAAAAACTTGACCCGGCTTGAAATATTATTTTTTTTATTTAAATTATTCGAGTTGAGTTATTTGAATCAACTTAAATTAACGAGACGTTTTTCAAATCTCAACCATCAAATGATCTAAAAAAGTATAAAACTATAAATTTTATATTATGTTTAAGTGGATCTTAACCATATATCTTATATAATTTTGTATCATAATATTGGATGAAACATTCCATGGGACCCTACGGTGAAAACCTTGCTCAAGAGTATGCCGATAAGAAGGGTAATTGCGAGATGAAACATTCCATGAGACCCTATCCAACGTAAAACTGAGTCATTAATGTAGTTTACCGCCGCGAGTTAATTTTCTTTAAAACAGATAGTTTCATAACATTATAAATATTTAGTTTAAAGGTGATTATAAGGTAATATATGTTCATATATATATTTAATCATTAGATAATGCTCATACACAATGTAAACATAGCGATTTGAACTTGTATCTCCTAAGATGAATATTATTCGCTTTTATACTTGGACACTTGTTGGGTTCAAATCATTATATATTTATATAAATTAGATATAGTACAAATTTATATGGTACATATTTACACTATGGCTTTTCTGAAGCTATAGACGAATATTAAATATATTTTATAAAATGCTTGTAACTAAATTGAAATAAAAAGTTATATATAATCCATTGAACTAAAATTTATTTATTATATTATCACTAATAATTTCAAGAATTAATGTTAAAAAATAATTTTAAACATTATTCATTTATATTATATTTAAATTATTTTGTTTTATGAGATGTACGGGAAACCACAACGAATTTATGAAGAGGGGCTTATCATGTGATTCTAATTTTTTTTACTTTTAAAATAAAAAACAACTTTTTTTAAAAAATGGAAAAATTCACTTTCTTTTTAAAAAAATGTGTCACGTCACATTGAGTTGACGTGCGCTTGTTTTTTCTTTTTTTTTCATTAAACGTGAGAAATTGATGTGATTTTGAGAGATAAAGAGAAAGCAAAATAATTTATATCAGACAAAATTCAAATGCTCTCATCTCGCGATATATATCGCATTGAAATTAATACTTTGCTAAACTACAAGTTTAATCACTTGTAACTTTCGTTTCAATATGATTTAAGCTTCGTTCGATGTCGCTGTTGGGAGGCTGGGTTAGGTGAAAAAATGACGTTTTGAGAGAAGCAATAAATTTCAGATTACCCAACAGCTGCGTTTTAAGTTAAATTTGATGCAAAAGTAGGAGAAAACAGAGCAAAAGTTGAAGCGTTCGGTGAAATTTTTTTCGTTCGACATCCAAATGCGATAGCAGAAGCGGCGTTGAACGGAGCCTTCGTTTTTTATCAATAAATTTTGAGTAAAACTATGTTTCAATTATTTGTATTCGGTTGATGTAATAAGCATATTTCTATAAGATATTATATTTTAGTTTTATATTAATATATTTTACAAAATAAATAAATTAATTTCAACCATAATTTAAGTTAAATATATTTTCGGTCAATCATATAATAATTTCTTTTGTTTAACTAGCGGTTTGACGTTTTTTTCTCAACATTCAAGTTCAATCCTCATTCTTACCACTTTCCATCCATATTTTCGAGTCGTTATCTTGCTATGGGTTATTAATTTAATTCAGAAAATTACACATCAACTGATTAAATTGTGTCATATGTATTTTCCGTGACTAAAATATAATAAAATGATAATATAAGTGATTGCGATATAATTTTCTTAAAAATCAATGACAAAAATGAACATAATTGACAAAATTGTAGTTTGTCCTTGTTTGTCACATGCCCATGCTGTTAGATTTTTGGCATAAAAATTTCAGGCTCGAAATAGATGAATTCCACTTCTCATTGAGAATAAACAGACCTTTGACTTATATAAGCCTTACAATAACAGAAAAGAGAAAAATAAGCCTCAATGATTATGCTATCCTAAGATCACGCTAACTAATTTTAAAATTTCAAATTTTGTTCGTAAAATTTTAAATTATTAAAAATAAAAAATTAATTAAAAATAATACGGGTCAAATTTTAATTTTTTTACAATAATTAACTATCAAACATTTAAAATTATAATTTTTAAAATTTTAAATGCTTAAAGTAAAAAATATATACTTTAAACGTTTATTTTTCATTTAAATTAATAAATAAAATATTTAAACGCACGTGAAAGAAAAAAAGTTGACGCACGATTGATACTTTTCGTATTCCAATGGTACGCCTTTCCCTTTTCATTTGCTTTGCCAAAAGTTTGACCACCCATGTGCCTCATATTATTGGATAACAAAATTGAATTTAAATTTGAAATAAATAATTTTCTAATTGAAATAATTATTTTAACGGATAGTTATCATTAAGATTGGGAATAATTCACCAAAATATATTAAATATTCTTAATCTTAATTGTGTTTTATTTTTAAATTCTATTTTTTGTAATATCTTCAATTGAGATGGTGGTTTAAAAAATGAAATTAAAACCATTATAAAAATACAAAAGATTTTGTATAAATTATTATTTAATACGTTAAAGGTAAAAAATCGTTATAAGCAGCTTTAACCCATCGTCATATATTATTAATTATTTATTTGTATTAAAACTGCTCAGTGAGAAAAGTAATATTTTTTTTTTCATATTTAATTAAGCCACCTAACTCTATTTTATTGTCCACAATATTTTTCTAATACCCGACTACTTTCTATAGAGTATTTCGAGAGTGAACCATGACGCTATGATATTTAGAGGAAGAGAGAAAGAACGATCCCTACGGGACTTGTTGAGAAATGGTGACTATTCAAGATGATTGACGAGAATTTAAATGAATTTAGGGTCGTAAACGAACTGAATATTTAACGAATCATTCGTGAACCGTTCAACAGGATATTCGTTTATTTATTAAACAAATGAAATGTTAACAATATTTTTTTTTCGTTTAATTAAATGAATTAACACGAATAAAGGACTCGTTCGTTCATGAGCGTTCGGTAATCTGTTCGTTTAAATTTATTCATATATGTTCATTTATATTTATTATTTTTATAACAAAAGTATTATATTTTAAAAATAAAAACAAATATTAAAAATATGAAACAAGAAGTAAAATATTAAACAATACGCACTGTACAGGGCTTCAAACTTCTTAAGAAAAAAATTAAAACAATACTCAATGTTTGTTTGCACTCGTTTGTGTTTATTTATATTTGTTTATCATTTTAACGAACGAACACGAGCAATCTACATTCTTTAACGAACGAACACAAACAAAAAATTATGTTCGTTTAGTCGTTTGTGTTTGTTCATTTGTTCGGTTAAATTTAAACGAATGAACATGAACATATCTTCGTTCATGTTCGTTCAGTTCATTTACAATCCTATAAATCTCACATATTATTTACTACTTATTTGTTTAGAATATAACATATTTAATTTATATAATTGATAAAATATAATTGTAAGTTGTAACAATATTAGTATCAATAAATTAATTACAATTTAAGTATAGGTAAAATAATAGGTTATATTTTGATACACAAGCTGTGTAAAAAAAATTATACCATTCATATTTAAGTTATAAAATCTAAAACCTAAATCCCTAGCCCTAACACCCTGAAACCTAAAAACTTAAATCCTAAACCATAAACTCTAAATTCTAACCATAAATATTAAAACCTAAACTCTAAAAGACAGCATAAATCTTTAAACCCTAAAATTAAAAGATTTGTGTAAAATTTACATGCTTGTATATCAAAGTATTTTCCTAAAATAATTATTTAATTTAAAATCAGCACTAATTCAGGGAATTATAGGGTGAGGCACTCTTAGGGTGAAACTAAAATGAGGCAGATTTATACAAATTCTTACAATCCACACGAATTCTTACCCAAATAGTAAATATTTAGGTTATAATATAAAAATTTGTGTAGTATATAAAAATTTGTGTAGTTACACAAATTTTTACCCAAGACAAAATCTACACAAATTCTTACCAAGTTAATAAAAATTTATATAGTTACACAAATTCTTACAAAAAAATAAAAATTTATGTAGTTACACAAATTCTTAACCAGTCCTATACAAATTTTTATAAAAATTTATGTAGAGGCGCATTTTAGCCTCACCCTATAATTTATCGACTAATTTTAGTAATAACGTAAAAATATTACTTAAAAAGACAATTGTTGCAAAATCTAATTTTAGTAATTATGCATTGGGTACTAATCCATAAAATACAGCGTATTAGTTACGCCTATAAGTAAGTTGACTTATCAGACTATAAATACAAGGATTTATCAGTTGAGCAACTTATCATTCATATAGATAGATCTAATTCTCGTCTCATATCGTCTCGTTTACGGTATTTAATTAATTTGTCTGATGCTGGCATATTTAAATTTTATTTATTTTTTTGTTTGTTTGTTTGCTATTTTTTTTCATCTTTCAAATCCGAACCCCATTTCTCTTCGCTATAAATACTTCACCAGACACAACAACGAAGAAGAAAGAGAGAGACAGGCGAGGCAAACAGCTCTTAAAGAAGAAATTAAGAAAAAAGAGAAAACAGTAAAACGACCTGCCGTTCTCTTCGCTTTCTCCAGGTATTTTTCCCGATCTGTGCAATTAATCTGGTAATTTTTTCATTTTCACTTCTATAGTTTTTTTATAGCTTTTTAATTCTGTTTGGATAATATTATTGAGTTGTGGGATTTTATGAGCTGGGACTGTAATTTGTTTAGGGTTTTTTGGGGTTATTTTTGAACTATGATTGATTGTGAGAAGCTCAGATCTCCTTGTGTTTTTATTGTCTTGTTGATTTCTTTTTACAGAATTACAATCATGTCCTCGCTTAGCAGAGAACTCGTGTTCCTTATACTTCAATTCCTTGATGAGGAGAAATTTAAAGACACTGTTCACAAGTATGCTTTAATATTTGAACTTTTTTTTTCCTGTGTTCAATTTAAATTCATTAATGTCGATGCATGTATATATTGTGTATTTGTTGATTAATATTTTAATAGATTGGAGCAAGAGTCGGGGTTTTATTTCAATTTGAGATATTTTGAGGAAATGGTGACAAATGGAGAATGGGATGAAGTAGAGAAGTATCTTTCAGGGTTTACAAAAGTTGATGATAATAGATATTCCATGAAAATTTTCTTCGAGATTCGAAAACAGAAGTACCTTGAAGCTCTTGACAAGTAAGCCCTTTTTTAGACTTCATTTTTGACGAGTTTTGTGAGTTGGTTTGTAGTATATGGAGTTAATTTAGTTTCCATTTAAAGGGAATGATTGTAAGCGCATCTGTATTTTTCCTAAAATAAATGCAGGCGGGATCGCACCAAAGCCGTGGAGATTTTAGTTAAGGACCTAAAAGTGTTTTCCACATTTAATGAGGATCTTTTTAAGGAAATTACACATCTGTTGACATTGGAGAACTTCAGGTATGAATTAAATATTAGTTCTCAGCTTATGCTTGTCTAATGTGGCATTACTTTAGCTTCTTTATGCACGCGTTCAGGAGATTTTATTGCTTATGCTAATACACAGAGAAAATGAGCAACTATCAAAATATGGAGACACGAAATCTGCTAGGGGTATAATGCTTGCTGAATTAAAGAAGTTAATAGAGGCTAACCCCCTTTTCCGTGATAAGCTTCAGTTTCCTACCTTGAAGAATTCAAGATTGCGGACGCTAATAAATCAGAGGTCTCATATTTTGTTTGCAGATTCTATAGTTGACGTCTTCCTTTCTTTTTCTTGTGAGCTTCCTAACAGTTGTTTATTGTCATTATAATGCAGTTTGAACTGGCAGCATCAGCTTTGTAAGAATCCAAGGTCTAATCCGGACATAAAAACCCTATTTGTAGACCACAGTTGTGGACAACCAAATGGTGCACGAGCTCCATCCCCCGTCACCAATCCTTTAATTAGTACTGTTCCAAAGGCAGGGGGTTTTCCTCCACTGGGTGCTCATGGTGTAAGTTAATAGAAGTCATAAGTAATTAAGCTGTTTATGAATTGAGTATTTCCTTTGATTTCATATACATGTATTTGCAGCCCTTTCAGCCCACACCTGCTGCACTTCCAACCTCTCTTGCGGGATGGATGGCTAACCCAACTTCTGTGCCTCACCCTGTGGCTTCTGCTGGACCATTAGGACTTACTGCACCTAACAATGCAGGTGGTTATTTATAGAATATTTCCATTGAGTTCAAACTACAAAGTGCTTTTGCTTTAGTAAGTTCCACATTTATGTGGGGGATAGAAGTGAAGCTGTATATGTATTTAGAAATACATATGTGGCCTCAAACAGGACATGCTACATGAAACCTGTTAGGTAAAGGGACACTTTTTTGCTAACATGTTATTAAGATTTAAGTCCCAAGAAACACTGAGAATTCGCTATAGCATGAAGATTTTAGGATAGGCTGAGTTCTTTTAGTTAAATGCATATCTTGATGGATTATCATATTACCTTCTATATTTCTTTCCCATGGTAGCTGCAATCTTGAAACGCCCTAGAACTCCTCCAACCAATAACCCTGCTCTGGACTATCAGTCAGCAGATTCTGAACATGTTTTGAAGAGATCAAGGCCCTTCGGAATGCCAGAGGAGGTATCGCATACTAATAATCCCTTTGTTCTTGTTTACAATTAGATTTACCTCATGACCTCTGTGTAACATATGCATATCTATTTCCCATATCCGTCAACTAGTATGGCTTTGAGATGCTAGTGATGCACATTCATTGAGGTTTAGAGGATATTAATTAATTCATCCAGTGATTCAGATTTGTATAAACCATTTTATCACTAGGTAAAAAATCTGTGTTAATTAATAGCAAAAAGGCTTTTTCTTCGACCTAAATGATGGGTAATGAAGGAAGTGTAGTATAGCAGCGTCAGTGAGGCAGAACGAAAAATTTTATTTGTAGCTTGGTCTTTGAGTGCCATTCTTAAGTCACTTTACTTTTCTTGTCATTAAGTCCTCATCATTGGTTTCTCTTTATCACTTGAAAAGAGAAAAAAAAGGGGTAAATATACAGTTTTTATAATTCTGTGAGTTTTAGTTGTCTTGTATAACACTTTGATCTCCCTGCCATTAGTCTTATGACTGGTTGTCTGGGAAGCATGAGATCTTCCCATCTTGTAGCGTAGATCATCCTTCTTGTTTTCTTCGAAATGATATTTGTAAATGAAGGGTACTTGATCAGTTGCTCATTCACCAGGTCAATAATCTGCCCATAAATATTTTGCCTGTTCCATATGCCGGCCAGACCCATGGTCAGAGTTCTTACACTCCTGATGACTTGCCCAAGACTGTTGTTATGACTCTAAGTCAGGGATCTGCTGTCAAGAGCATGGATTTTCATCCAGTGCAACAAATTCTACTTCTTGGTGAGCCAACCCACTGGCATATAAAAGTTTTCATGCCTGCTCATACTTCATTTCCTCTGAATTGAGTAGGTTTTCATATTCTGGTTTTAACTTCTCTTTCATGTTGTGTTTTGATTGTGTTCTCTGTATTTTGTTTTATAATTTCAGTGGGAACAAACATTGGTGATATCATGGTGTGGGAAGTAGGTAGTGGTGAAAAGATAGCTCATAAAACATTTAAGGTCTGGGACCTTTCAATATGTTCAATGGCTCTGCAGGTATTGCTTTGTTTCACTGCTAATAAGATTTATTGAACATGAAGTTGTTATTCGATGTGTCTTAAAAATGAATTGATGTTAACCTTCAGATTCTCACAGGGTAATTTGGCAAATGATTATACAGTCTCAGTCAACCGTGTGGTGTGGAGCCCTGATGGTGCTCTTTTTGGTAATTCATGTAGCTATAGCAATTGGACTTCTGATAGTCTACTCCTGTACAGGAGGTTATTTATCTAAATTGAACACTTGATTTGAGATTTCCTCCTTATTTCAGGTGTTGCATACTCCAAGCATATTGTGCACATATATTCCTACCATGGCGGTGATGATCTACGTAACCGCTTAGAGGTTTGTGTGATTGGTCAACTTGATTAGATTCATCTAGTTTTAACCTGATTTTTTGACTTGCTTTCATTTAATTATATTCACTAAACTATTTTGTATTTTAGATTGATGCTCATGTTGGAAGCGTTAATGATCTTGCATTCTCCTACCCAAACAAACAATTGTGCGTTGTCACTTGTGGCGAGGACAGGGTTATTAAGGTTGCTTGTCTTCTCTCTCTCTCTCTCTCTTATTTTATTGTCTGTTTGATATCTCTTTCTAATATTCGCATATCTTGTAGGTTTGGGATGCGGCCTCTGGGGCTAAACTGCATACTTTTGAGGGTCATGAAGCACCTGTCTATTCTATATGCCCTCATCACAAGGAAAATATTCAGGTAACAAACAATAGCGTGGAGACTGATACTCTTTGTTGCTTTGTTTATATTTCTTTTCCATTTCAACGGTTAGGGGAAAAAAGTATAACTATTTCCCTTAGTTTATGAAAAAAATCAACAATTTGTGTAGGAAACTAAGTTAAAAAATTTAACCAGTTAATTCACAGAATCTTAACAGATGGAACGCATGGCATTAGATAATTATGCATTTAATGCCAAAACACAACCATTGGACATTGAAATTATATTTAATCCAAGTTTGCTTTTAGCTTTTCCTTGATTGCTTGTTTTGGAGGGGGTTGTCTTACAAGGTTCTGGAACTTTCTTTGTGGCAAATTTTCTTGCTAGAGTTAAAACTGCTGTTTATGTTTGTAAATGCAGTTGTTTTACCTCCAATGACCACATATTTCTGCATAAGTCGTATTCAAATAAATGGTAGTGTTAAAAATATAATTTAAGAGAAATCTTCTCTGGAGATTAATATAGGACATGACAAGAAGATTTTAGATATTGGGATATTGAGCTTGTATGGAACAATCTGTTTAGGACTTGGTTCAATTTTTCTTTCAACTATAGAACGATGAAATCCCTTCTGGGTTCTTTTTATTTCCTTAAGAATTTCTGTACCTTTTCTTTTGGGGATGTTATTTATTTATTTATTATTATTAAATTATATATTTTTAATCATTGGTATCCTGTAAGTTGCATGTTTATTTTACTGTTATGCTTAAAGACTTCCATTTCTTCTGTTTTTTCAGTTCATTTTCTCAACAGCAACTGATGGGAAAATAAAGGCTTGGTTGTATGATAATATGGGTTCAAGAGTTGACTATAATGCACCTGGTCAGTCATCCACAACAATGGCATACAGTGCTGATGGAACAAGGTTCATGTCTTATTTGTACTCTATAATTCTGGTTTTCTTCTTTTGGGGTTCTTTTCCTATCTTTCAATTCTTTAACAGCACTATTAATCTTTTATTTTATATCGACCACTTGTAGGTTGTTCTCATGCGGGACAAACAAAGAAGGGGAATCATTCTTGGTGGAATGGAATGAAAGTGAAGGAGCTGTCAAGCGAACATATTTTGGTCTTGGAAAGCGATCTGGGGGAGTTCAATTTGATACGACAAAGAATAGGTTCTTGGCTGCTGGTGATGAGTTCACTGTCAAATTCTGGGACATGGACAATGTTAATCTTTTAACAAGTACTCCAGCTGATGGTGGAATGCCGGTACATAAGCATATGCCTTATTTCATGTTAGGCCGTTTGATGTTTGCTATCCCTTCTAACTCTCTTTGTTATAACAAAATGCAGCCTTGCCCTTGCATTAGATTTAACAAGGAAGGAACATTGTTAGCTGTTTCAACTGATGATAATGGAATTAAAATTTTAGCAAATTCAGATGGGGTTAGGTTGCTACGGACAGTGGAGAACCGTTCGTTTGATGCTTCTAGAGTTGCTCCTGCTGCTATAGTAAAGGTAAAATATACACTTACATACAACAACTATACTATCATTTATGTATATATGTTCAATAAGAATATGTTTCCTAAGTGCTTGATTTATGTAACAGGCACCTAATATTGGTCCATTTGGCTCTAGCAACGCTACTATTGGAACAACCATGGGTGATCGGGCTGCACCAGTGGCTGCGATAGTTGGAACGGTGAGTTACCTCTCATAATCATACCCCAATGCATTTGGCAGAAATCTATATTATCTTTTGAATCTCTCTAACATATTGTAATTTAAGCATGAAAAAGACTTACGATCTATTATGATCTGACCTTTTTTGTTCCGTCTCTCTCCAGAATAATGATGCTCGAAGTTTGGCTGATGTAAAGCCCAGAATTACGGATGAGTTGGTGGAAAAATCTAGGATGTGGAAACTTACAGAAATCAATGAACCATCGCAGTGCCGCACCTTGAGGCTTCCTGATAGTTTGACAGCAATGAGGGTAAAGCTCAGTCTGTCTGTATAACTTCATAGAACTTTTGTAATAATTATGCCTGAATACCGCTTTTTTGTGTCCCTTCTAGAATCAGCTGTTAATGAAAGATGTTATCCTCTGCTGCGTGGTAGACACTAGACAGCTATTGTGTTTTCAGGTCATGTTAACAATTGGGGACCTAAGATATCAATGGAAATATTTGCGGTTTGGATTATCTATGGCTGTGATTATACTCGTGTAGAGTATGATAATCAACATAAGAAATACTCTATTTACTGATGTGGATGCTTAAAATGCGCTGCGAGATTATTGGCGTCATTAGCTAGTTAGTGATTTGAACTTGAACGAATATTTGTTGATAATATATACTTATTTATTCATTCATATAGAAGGATAATCATTTATTTTTTGTGTTTGACTTCAGGTTTCTAGACTAATATATACAAATTCTGGGGTGGCCATATTGGCATTAGCATCTAATGCTGTCCACAAGCTCTGGAAATGGCAGAGGAATGATCGCAACTTAACTGGGAAGGTGTTTTAATTTCTTTAACAACTCTTTGCTATGTTGCATGTTTGGTTTTCTAATGCTACTTTTATTTGTTTTTATTTACTTAATGGTATTTTAAGCTAGGTATTAACTCAGTCCTGTCTTTTGTAGGCCACAACTAGTGTAGCACCCCAATTATGGCAGCCTTCCAGTGGAATATTAATGACTAATGATGTAAGTGATACAAATCCTGAAGACGCTGTTCCATGCTTTGCACTTTCAAAGAATGATTCTTATGTGATGTCGGCATCAGGGGGTAAAATCTCGCTCTTCAATATGATGACATTTAAGGTTGGTCCTTTCTCCACTTGTTTCATTCTTTGGATTGGACATTACTACTTTTTTAGGAAAGCTCTGAATTTTTATGTAAATAGGCCATTTAAAAGGATAAGCTTTCATACTATAGCCATGAAGTTTAAGGAATTTTGACTAAAATACTGAGAGTATTTGATTAGTTAGAATTTTAGGTTGAAACTGAGGTTAGTTTTTGTGAGGATCTTTAGTTTGCACAATTTAATTTCACATTTTTCTTTGTGCTTTCTTAATATGCAGACAATGACAACATTCATGCCCCCACCACCAGCAGCTACATTTCTTGCATTTCATCCCCAGGACAATAATATCATTGCCATAGGAATGGATGATTCATCGATCCAAATTTACAATGTTCGGGTGGATGAGGTCCTTTTAACCGACTTAAAACTTTGATGGTTGTTGGTAAATAAGTGGAATTATTTGATTAACTGTGTGCTCTATTTTAACAGGTGAAAACAAAGTTGAAAGGTCATCAGAAAAGAATAACAGGTCTTGCCTTCTCTCATACTCTAAACGTGCTTGTATCTTCTGGAGCCGACAGTCAGGTACAAAATATTAGTGTCTTTCTCACGCTTGCTTCTTGTATCCTAGGGCAGTTTAACAACCCACTTTGAAAGAAAACTAGAATAACTAATACTTTGAGATATGGTTAAAGCTGAAGTTTGAAGTCATTGGCTTATTTCGAGCTAATCTTGTTAAGGACCATATGGAAATCTTGGCTAGGGAATGACTCTTGAATTTATGCTTGTGAAACCATATTAATTTATTATGCTTATATGAGGTCCTTCCTACATGGTTTGATGATTTGTTATCATATTAAACACTACGCATAGTTTGATGGGACTTACCATGTATTGTCGCGTCTTATAAAATGATTTTCAGTACCTGTTATGAAATTAACTTCCCATTTATGTGTGTTAATTATTCCACATTTGTTTCTCTACAGCTCTGTGTATGGAGCACAGATGGATGGGAGAAGCAAACTAGTAAGTTCTTGCAAATACCTAATGGTCGGGCGGCACCACCTCAAGCCGACACTCGTGTTCAGTTTCACCTAGATCAGATACATTTGCTGGCAGTTCATGAAACACAAATAGCGATATACGAAGCACCAAAACTAGAATGCCGAAAGCAGGTGCCAAGCTTACTTGCCGTATAAGTTATTTTTTTCTAGATTATTATTGCTTAAAATTTATGTTGAAAACAATTGTTTCGGAACTCTTTCATGCACGTGGTAAGGACTAAGGAGTGTGCTGGCAATCCCGATTTTGACCTTTTAGAAAGTGCTTTGCCTCTGTCAATTGAACCTATGTTATTTGGTATTTAATTCGAACTTTCTAAGGTTATTGATATTGTTTTGGAATTGTTTTCTCAAATAGTGGGTCCCTAGAGAAGCAAGCGGTCCCATCACCCATGCAACATACTCCTGTGACAGCCAATTGATATATGTGAGCTTCGAAGACGGAAGTGTCGGTGTTCTTACTGCTTCAACACTCCGGTTGAGATGTCGAATTAGTCCTGCTGCATATTTACCTCCCAATCCAAGGTACATTTCCCCCCTTCTATTTATTAAAACAGTCGATAACACAAACTGAGTTAATTGTTAAAATCATTTCTCGACTCCATCCAATATGGGTGACTAGTTTTTAAATAAAGTTTCTGACAGTGGCACCTTGAACAGCTTGAGAGTTTATCCGCTCGTCATTGCTGCACATCCATCCGACCCAAACCAATTTGCATTGGGACTAACAGACGGCGGAGTCCAAATCGTTGAGCCTTCAGAATCTGAAGGAAAATGGGGTACCTCTCCTCCAGCCGAAAATGGTGCAGGACCAAGCACCACTTCCGGTGCAACCGGCTCAGAACCACCCCAGAGGTGAGGGGTCCGTGTCTTGCATGCATTTTTAATCTTTTGCTCCCTGGTCCCATGTTAAAGTAAAATTCAAGGGGGGAAGCTGCACAGAATCACAAAATAGGTTGATATAAAAGTGGCGTCGCATCCGTCCTTTTTGCAGCATATAGTGTTTGATTGGTTCCATTATTCAGGATTTCGGTGTAAATGTAGGAGTTGTTGGCTTGGAGAAGGTAAAGGTGGGTCTGACTATAGACATTTGAAAGAAAGGACATCAGATAATATTAATTATGTAATAGCCTCATTATTATTTTTTAACCACCGTATCCAATCCATTGACTGATTAATTCGGATCGAATACTGTAGAGGCCTATTATGGGGAGACTCTCCTAACACAGTTTGTTCCATTTACAACGTTATGATTTAAACCCCTAACTTTACTTAAGGGATCTAGTGTCTCATTCTTCTAGATGAACTGGTTCTATTTTAGTTTATCACAGATGTTTATTCTTTGCTTAGGCTTTACCGATGAAAGAAACTATTTTCATGGAAGTCCATGTCCGATATGACATATACATACGGAAAAGATAAATTGAATTACACAATCAGATAAAAATCTATTTTGATCAATTGAATTAATATATATATATAGGAAAAAAATTTGATATACAGGCCGTGTAAATTTTAGTTTACACGTGCCTTTTAGTTTTAGGGGTTAGGGTTTTAGTTTAAGGTTTAGGGGCTTAGGTTGTAGGGTTTAGAATTTAAGGTTAGTGTTTAGAATTTAGGGTTTAATTTTTAAGGGTTAGGGTTAGAAATTTAGGATTTGAGTTTTTATAGTCTAAATACACAAGTTTGTGTAAAATTAATTTTACATCGCCTATGTATCAAAGTTTAACCATATATATATCCAATATAATATAAAATATCAAATTCTGTTTAATATATGGATTAATGGGTTTTTGAATTGTCTAGTCGCCTCATAGTTGCCCAATGGAATTTCAGGTATTTTCATTAAGCATATCACTTTTATTAGGCTTAAAGGTATATAAATATTTGTTTTTTATTTTAAAAGTAATAATTAAATTTTTCTTCAAAATAATATTATTTTTGAAAATATAAGTTCGAATATGTTTAAACACATAATAGTCTCGCATTAAAAAAGAAAAATATTTGATTCACTCCCGTGAAATCTTTTTTCCGCAAGCATAAATTCTTAAAATCTAATTCTAACATTAAATCTTAAATTTAAATTCCGAATTAAACTCTAACTCTTAAAATAAATAATTTTGTGACAGAAAAAATTACTGACAACATCAATAATGATAATTCAATAATAGGTCGGTTTCCTACCACACCCTTAAATGACTCTTGCCTAGTAACGTTAATAACGAGAAAATAAACAAGGTGAATTACTCGATTTTAAAAAGAAAAACCCAAGTCCAAAATTTTTTGAAACTCAAATCTCCATTGTATATTATTAATATTGAAAATAATGTTTTGTGTATGCTACAAACAGTAATAAGTGGCATATCCATAAATATTTTTGAGGGTGGGCACACATAAAATCTTTAAATTTATGATAAGCACAATTTATAAATATTAAAAAAATTAAAATCAAATATATAAAGTTTAAAATATTTAGGTGGGCACATTTTTACTCTAAGATACATTTGGATCCGCTAACGGACCTACCTTATAGGTAGGAGAGGCTTTAGCCTCTCAACCCACACCAAATTTATTTCCCCCTTTAATTTATATAACAAGGGGAAGTCAATGTGCAACAAGGTATGTACGGCTTCAGTGTGGAATCAACTAAAATGTTATAAAATATAAAACTTAAAATGTTACCTACAAACTTAAAATGTTATAGTTTTTATAATATTTTAAGTTGAGGTTAAGTATCGATACTTGCAACTTCTTATAATATTTTAGGTTGATATAAGTATCAAAACTTTATTTTTAAGTATCGATATTTTCGTGATACCACAGCCTAAAATATTATAAAAAAGTACAATATTTTAGATTGTTAAATAATGTTTCAAGTTTTATATTTTTGTAACATTTTGGTTGGTGTCACACTGTAGTAGTGTTGTACCCTACCGCATCCCAAACTCACCCACATAACAAATTAAGTTCCAATTTCTTCTTTTCGACCCTACCGGGCTCCCTTGTTGAGAGTGAAGCTAGTATTTAGGTCCATGGAGCTTGTCGGACACTGTTCATTATGTGGAACCAAAATGGAAAGAGAGTTTGTGCCAAAAAAGTAGAGAAAAGGGTCAAGAATTGCACCACTTTTGCACAGCAATTTTGAATTAGGGGAAAGTGGACACAACTGCTACTGTGTAGTGGGATACCATAGTGTCACCGACATGGTGAAAGCTATATTACGTTAGGCCACTCTCACGTATTAATGCATTTTTTTTAATAACCGGTATTTAATTAGTTAGTTGACTAATTCGAATCAACTATTATAGAAGATCGTGATAGCGACGACTCTTTTAATTTAATTTATTTTATTTATAATGTTAAGATTTAAATATTTGATCTTGTCTAAAAAATTTAATATCTCATACTACTAGACCGACAGATCTTTAGTTTTAATGCAGAATTCTTACCCCGACTCAACTTCCTCTGTTTTTTTTAACTTAAATTCACTGAACCACTCGCTCTCACTGCCCATTGGCCATTGTCCTTTGCTCAACAATGTTAACCGTTACTCATGTCCAAATTGCTAAGCTTTTCATTCATTGTTTTACTTATCTTGGACCCAACAACACATGCACTTTAAATGAATTCATTTCGTATACCATTTGGTTAATATTATTGAATCAAATGTATGGATGTGACGTTCGAATTTAAATTATGGTCGTGATTAGATGAAAAGAATAGGAGGAAAGGGATGAAAATCATGTTGATAATTAGGGTAAATATTGAATTGACTAGTCTTATTTTATAACCTAAATTTTATATAAAGTTTTTTTTTTCAAATCTAGTTGTATGAGATTTGTTTAAATTTAATTATAAATATTTATAATATTATAATATTAATTGTTTATAATTTAAAAGACTTTTTATAATCATATACCCCTGTCTTACTGAAACTGTCACTTTTAAATACATATTTTATAAAATTTAATTAATTAAGATGTTTAAAAAAAATGATAGTCAAAGTTAAAAAATTTAACCAGAAACATATCACAGCAGAGGGAGTTTCTTATTATATATATATATATAATATATATCAAGTAAAGTTAAAAGATTTACTCGAACTTAAAAATTAATTAATTACTAAAATTTTTAATTATTCAATTCTTATTTTATAATCGAGAGTTGAAGAATTAAAAGAAGAGGACTAGGGTGGGAACTTTATTAAGTGGTTGAGCAGGGAAACGATGTGGCATTAGCTCGGGTAGGGGATGTATGGGGGCAATGGGCATAGGTGGTGGTGATTTTCCACACCTTTTATTCCTTTTTGATTCCCAAACCCAAACCCTCTTTTATTCCATCATAACGCCACGGAATGACCCCAAAAGCTGACAGTGAAGTGTGTGTGTAAACAATGGTAAACTCACTTGAATTATTGGGGCACGAACCATTTCTTTTACTCCTCCTGTACTGCTCCCCGGCCGAAAGAAACAGAAAAGCTTAACCCCCACCATCTCCGATCCCTCGCTTTCTCTTCCCCGGCCGATTGCAGACCGGCGGAACTGAAAACAAAGAAGAAAGGCCAAAACCCCATCATAAAGAATTTGACTAATCTTTTCCATCAACCCTCTTCCCCTTCTGTTGTTTGACCGTACTGGAGTTTTCTTTTTCCATTGACGAAGAAAGATCAAAGATGCCAAGGCCAGGCCCTAGACCTTACGAGTGTGTGAGAAGAGCTTGGCATAGCGAAAGACACCAACCCATGAGAGGTTCCATCATTCAGCAGATTTTAAGGTTCTGGGTCTTTCATTTCGTTACATTTTGAGCAGCATTATTTAGTGGGGAGGGGGTTTAATTCCATGCTCACTATGTGTTTGATTTTAGGCTAGCTATGGAAACTCATAGCACGGCTACTAAGAAGAACAAGGAATGGCAAGATAAAATAATTACTGTCGTCGTCAAAGCTGAGGAGATTATGTATTCCAAGGCCAATTCTGAGGTTATTTTCTTTCCCCTTTCAGTTTTTGGATCTTTTTTTTATTATGTATTTACTTTTTGAACTTAAATTTGTTCTTCTCTTAACGTTTTTTTAGGCTGAATACACGAACCCGGAAACCCTATGGGACCGTGTTAATGATGCCATCAACACGATTATCCGGCGAGATGAGAGCACTGAAACAGGGGAGCTTTTGCCACCTTGTGTCGAAGGTAATAGTTTTTTGGATTTTTGCTGCAACTTTATGAACTTTTTCAAATTGAAACTAGTTTCAAGAATTGAACTGAATGATTGTAGTACATATGTTGTTTTAGCTGCCCTTAATCTGGGGTGCTATCCAGTGAGAGCTTCAAGGAGCCAACGACACTGTAATCCTAGGACTTATCTTACGCCAAGAGCACCCGAACCTGTCCCTGTAATGCCTAGGATTTTGGATGAAGGCGGTGAGGAACGGTGTCCTCAGTTATCGCCGGTTCAGTCTGGCAGTCAATTTGCAAGAATAGCAACCAATGTGAATTCAAACGTTTCGGCTTCACAAACTAACCGTCATGATTATCCATTTCCGTCTGAAAATTGTCCATCTGGCCATGATCAATCGATGAGGACAGAAACTAACCCCCCACCGAACTTGGGTCAAGTTTACCCCCTTCACTATGGAGTCCACTATCAAAATACAGAGTCCCAGACAGGTTCCCCGGTTCAGGAACATATAGTGCCTGATACGATAATTGTTAGGAGACCTGTTGGTACATCTATTTTAGAGCCATCTGAAAAGGGTTCCTTGCAGAATTTTTTTTCTTCTGATGTCGACGTTGGTGGTAAGAGAATTGGACACCAAGATATCAGGCACGCCCACGAGAAGTCACTTGCAAAAGATTGTGATTTGTCCTTGCGGTTGGGTATATTTTCTGAACCTTGTATGCAAGTAGTAAATAATTCAACTTGTGAAGCCAAAGATGTTGGTCCAAGCTGCACTCAAGGTGGGGGAAAACTTAATGATGCTTTTCAACAAACGAGTAAAGAGTTCTGTTTTTTCCCAGAGAGGACTGTTAATGACCATTTTGATTCATCTTCAAGAATGTGCTTCATGGAAAATGAAGATAACAATTTTGGGGGAGCAGCGAGAAAACATAAGGCAACATTTGGAGGCAACTCAGAAGATGAACAATTTTGCAGGCAACCAGGGTCGTCGATTAATAATAGAAGAAACTGACCAGGTTTGTAGACAATAGTTTTAATTGTAGTTTGTCCTTCAAAATTAGTGGTCTTTTGAGTGTATTAGTGAGTCTCTTGCAATATTTATTTTCTAGCAGATGCGCTTGTAAAATTTAAATGCTTACCCATGAGTTGCATTTTTGAAGTGCAGAAGAGAGTGAACTGTAAATAAAATTTTTAGCATGATTGATATCTAATAGTTGGATGATCTAATTCTCGTGACACATATAATTAACATTTTAATAAATAATTTTGATCAGTTGAGAACCATATAAGGAATATTTTACCTTCTCAACATATGTGGAATGATTTGTAGGCTTCTACATGCAGGAAGCTCAGGAAACAAATGAGAGAGGGGAAGATTATAGGTATTTTAGACAAATTAATTAGCTATTCGAAACTATGAAATGGAGTATAATATATACCCAAGTTGTCATAGAGTGAAGTGTTGATCATGAAGTATATATCCAACTTCCAGATTTACGTTCCTTGTTCCTTGTCACCTTAACGGGTACAAATTGATTTTAGCATGTTTGTACAAGAACCTCTTGTTGAATTGAATGCTTCTTAAGTTAGCCATGGCAGGGCACTTTTTAATTATTGGCATTAGGTTAGGTTGAGCCCTACTTAGTACTTTCTGGGCAATTTGCTGCTTGCCATCACTGCCAGGTGAGGGACTATCCATTACATTTTGTCACTTGTGTGATGGAGATAAGTCTTTGCTAAGTCACTTGTTTTAGGGATCAGGATGGCGAAAAGCACCGGAGTCCGAGTGTTCTATGTACTGGGGATAGTTTGTGGGAAGGAAGAGACATGGTTGGAAGCAAGGGTCACATGCATGTCTTTGTGGTGTGATGATGATGCTCCTCTTGTGTAACATTCAACTTTAATAGGTTTTTCAGGTAGTACAGATGCACACTAGAAGGATTCTTTGGTTGCGGAGTTGGATTCAGTATTTTGTAGAAATAGCTTTTATTCACTAGCCTCTGTGATCAACAAATGTAGCTCCTTGTTACCTATGTGAATAACCAATTTTGTAGAAAATGAGTGTGCTTGCTTTGAGGATTACCCCATTATGGGTTCTGATTTTTTCGAACGAGACAAATGCTAGTGCAGAGCTCCCTTCATCCATGTTTGAACCAGAAATTACAAATGGTGGTTCACTTTTATCATGTTCCTAAAGAAGGTATGTTGGCTTTTCC
>JAGYYJ010000397.1:0-10084 GCA_019671005.1 Hibiscus mutabilis | reverse complement strand
TTAAAGCCCATTTTTATATATGCACACCTTAAACCCAACAATACGGCCACAAAACCTCTTTTTTTAGAAATTTTTACTCGGTTAAAATTCCAACGGGGCCACTATAAAGCCCATTTATATATGCACACCTTAAACCCAATAATACGGCCACAAAATAAGACTAAATCAAATTTTATGAGTTAAAATATTTGATTATGGGCATTTGAAAATGATTATATAGCTTAACCTCTTTTTTAGAAATTTTTACTCGGTTAAAATTCCCACGGGTCTACTGTAAGGCCCATTTAGAATGCACGACTTAAACCCAACAAAACGGCCACAAAATATGATTAAATCAAATTTTCCGAGTTAAAATATTTGATTATGGGATTTTGAATATGATTATATAGCTTAACCTCAATTTCAGTACACTTTACTCGGTTAACATTCCAACGGGTCTACTTTAAAGCCCATTTTGACATGCAAGCCTTAATTAAGTTATGGGCTTTTGAACATGATCATATAGCTTAACCTCAATTTTAGAACTTTTTACTCGGTTAAAATTCCAACGGGGCCACTATAAAGCCCATTTATATATGTACACCTTAAACCCAACAAAATGGCCACAAAATATGATTAAATCAAATTTTCTGATTTAAAATATTTGATTATGGGATTTTGAATATGATTATATAGCTTAACCTCAATTTTAGAAATTTTTACTCGTTTAAAATTCCAACGGGTCACTATAAAGCCCATTTATACATGCACACCTTAAACCCAACAAAACGGCTAAAAATAAGATTAAATCAAATTTTATGAGTTAAAATATTTGATTATGGGCTTTTGAATATGATTATATAGCTTAACCTCAATTTTAGAACTTTTTACTCGGTTAAAATTCCAACGGGTCCCCTATAAAGCCCATTTATATATCTACACCTTAAACACAACAAAACGGCCACAAAAAATAAGATTAAATCAAATTTTATGAGTTAAAATATTTGATTATGGGCTTTTGAATATGATTATATAGCTTAACCTCTTTTTAGAAATTTTTACTCTGTTTAAAATTCCCACGGGTCCACTTATAAAGCCCATTTAGACATGCACACTTTAAAACCCAACAAAAAACGGCTACAAAATAAGATTAAATCAAATTTTATGAGTTAAAATATTTGATTATGGGCTTTTGAATATGATTATATAGCTTAACCTCAATTTTAGAACTTTTTACTCGGTTAAAATTCCAACGGGGCCACTATAAATCCCATTTATATATGTACACCTTAAACCCAACAAAACGGCCACAAAATATGATTAAATCAAATTTTATGAGTTAAAATATTTGATTATGGGATTTTGAATATGATTATATAGCTTAACATCAATTTTAGAACTTTTTACTCGGTTAAAATTCCAACGGGTCCACTATAAAGCCCATTTATATATGCACACCTTAAACCCAACAATACGGCCACAAAATAAGACTAAATCAAATTTTATGAGTTAAAATATTTGATTATGGGCATTTGAAAATGATTATATAGCTTAACCTCTTTTTTAGAAATTTTTACTCGGTTAAAATTCCAACGGGTCCACTGTAAAGCCCATTTAGACATGCAAAACCCAATAAAAACGGCCAAAAATAAGATTAAATCAAATTTTATGAGTTAAAATATTTGATTATGGGATTTTGAATATGATTATATAGCTTAACCTCAATTTTAGAACTTTTTACTGTTAAATTCCAACGGGTCCACTTTAAAGCCCATTTAGACATGCAAGCCTTAATTAAGTTAAAATAAGATTAAATTTTTTTATGAGTTAAATCATTGATTAGGCTTTTAAAAATGATTTTAGAACTTTTTTAGAACTTTTTACTCGGTTAAAATTCCAACGGGACCCACTATAAAAGCCCATTTATATATCTACACCTTAAACACAACAAAACGGCCAAAAAATATGGTTAAATCAAATTTTATGAGTTAAAATATTTGATTATGGGATTTTGAATATGATTATATAGCTTAACCTCAATTTCAGTACACTTTACTCGGTTAACATTCCAACGGGTCCACTTTAAAGCCCATTTAGACATGCAAGCCTTAATTAAGATATGGGCTTTTGAACATGATCATATAGCTTAACTTCAATTTTAGAACTTTTTACTCGGTTAAAATTCCAACGGGACCACTATAAAAGCCCATTTATATATCTACACCTTAAACACAACAAAACGGCCAAAAAATATGGTTAAATCAAATTTTATGAGTTAAAATATTTGATTATGGGATTTTGAATATGATTATATAGCTTAACCTCTTTTTTAGAAATTTTTACTCGGTTAAAATTCCCACGGGTCCACTGTAAAGCCCATTTACACATGCTCGATTTAAACCCAACAAAACGGCTAAAAAATAAGATTAAATAAAATTTTATGAGTTAAAATATTTGATTATGGGCTTTTGAATATGATTATATAGCTTAACCTCAATTTTAGAACTTTTTACTCGGTTAAAATTCCAACGGGTCCCCTATAAAGCCCATTTATATATCTACACCTTAAACACAACAAAACGGCCACAAAATATGATTAAATCAAATTTTATGAGTTAAAATATTTGATTATGGGATTTTGAATATGATTATATAGCTTAACCTCTTTTTTAGAAATTTTTGCTCGGTTAAAATTCCCACGGGTCCACTGTAAAGCCCATTTAGACATGCACGCCTTAAACCCAACAAAACGGCTACAAAATAAGATTAAATCAAATTTTATGAGTTAAAATATTTGATTATGGGCTTTTGAATATGATTATATAGCTTAACCTCAATTTTAGAACTTTTTACTCGGTTAAAATTCCAACGGGGCCACTATAAATCCCATTTATATATGTACACCTTAAACCCAACAAAACGGCCACAAAATATGATTAAATCAAATTTTATGAGTTAAAATATTTGATTATGGGATTTTGAATATGATTATATAGCTAAACATCAATTTTAGAACTTTTTACTCTGTTAAAATTCCAACGGGTCCACTATAAAGCCCATTTATATATGCACACCTTAAACCCAACAATACGGCCACAAATTAAGTCTAAATCAAATTTTAGGAGTTAAAATATTTGATTATGGGCATTTGAAAATGATTATATAGCTTAACCTCTTTTTTAGAAATTTTTACTCGGTTAAAATTCCAACGGGGCCACTATAAAGCCCATTTATATATGCACACCTTAAACCCAATAATACGGCCACAAAATAAGAATAAATCAAATTTTCCGAGTTAAAATATTTGATTATGGGATTTTGAATATGATTATATAGCTTAACCTCTTTTTTAGAAATTTTTACTCGGTTAAAATTCCAACGGGTCCACTATAAAGCCCATTTAGACATGCACGCCTTAAACCCAACAAAACGGCTACAAAATAAGATTAAATCAAATTTTCCGAGTTAAAATATTTGATTATGGGATTTTGAATATGATTATATAGCTTAACCTCTTTTTTAGAAATTTTTGCTCTAAAAATTCCAACGGCACTAAGTAAAGCCCATTTAGACATGCACGCCTTAAAACCCAACAAAACGGCTACAAAATAAGATTAAATCAAATTTTATGAGTTAAAATATTTGATTATGGGCTTTTGAATATGATTATATAGCTTAACCTCAATTTTAGAACTTTTTACTCGGTTAAAATTCCAACGGGTCCACTATAAAGCCCATTTAGACATGAATGCCTTAAATCCAACAAAACGGCCACAAAATAAGATTAAATCAAATTTTATGAGTTCAAATATTTGATTATGGGCTTTTGAATATGATTATATAGCTTAACCTCAATTTTAGAACTTTTTACTCTGTTAAAATTCCAACGGGTCCACTATAAAGCCCATTTATATATGCACACCTTAAACCCAACAATACGGCCACAAATTAAGTCTAAATCAAATTTTAGGAGTTAAAATATTTGATTATGGGCATTTGAAATTGATTATATAGCTTAACCTCTTTTTTAGAAATTTTTACTCGGTTAAAATTCCAACGGGGCCACTATAAAGCCCATTTATATATGCACACCTTAAACCCAATAATACGGCCACAAAATAAGAATAAATCAAATTTTATGAGTTAAAATATTTGATTATGGGCATTTGAAAATGATTACATAGCTTAACCTCTTTTTTAGAAATTTTTACTCGGTTAAAATTCCCACGGGTCCACTGTAAAGCCCATTTAGACATGCACGCCTTAAACCCAACAAAACGGCCACAAAATATGATTAAATCAAATTTTCCGAGTTAAAATATTTGATTATGGGATTTTGAATATGATTATATAGCTTAACCTCAATTTCAGTACACTTTACTCGGTTAACATTCCAACGGGTCCACTTTAAAGCCCATTTAGACATGCAAGCCTTAATTAAGTTATGGGCTTTTGAACATGATCATATAGCTTAACTTCAATTTTAGAACTTTTTACTCGGTTAAAATTCCAACGGGACCACTATAAAAGCCCATTTATATATCTACACCTTAAACACAACAAAACGGCCAAAAATATGGTTAAATCAAATTTTATGAGTTAAAATATTTGATTATGGGATTTTGAATATGATTATATAGCTTAACCTCTTTTTTAGAAATTTTTACTCGGTTAAAATTCCCACGGGTCCACTGTAAAGCCCATTTACACATGCTCGACTTAAACCCAACAAAACGGCTAAAAAATAAGATTAAATAAAATTTTATGAGTTAAAATATTTGATTATGGGCTTTTGAATATGATTGTATAGCTTAACCTCAATTTTAGAACTTTTTACTCGGTTAAAATTCCAACGGGTCCCCTATAAAGCCCATTTATATATCTACACCTTAAACACAACAAAACGGCCACAAAATATGGTTAAATCAAATTTTATGAGTTAAAATATTTGATTATGGGATTTTGAATATGATTATATAGCTTAACCTCTTTTTTTTTAGAAATTTTTGCTCTGTTTAAAATTCCAACGGGTCCACTTATAAAGCCCATTTAGACATGCACGCCTTAAACCCAACAAAACGGCTACAAAATAAGATTAAATCAAATTTTATGAGTTAAAATATTTGATTATGGGCTTTTGAATATGATTATATAGCTTAACCTCAATTTTAGAACTTTTTACTCTAAAAATTCCAACGGGCCACTATAAATCCCATTTATATATGTACACCTTAAACCCAACAAAACGGCCACAAAAAATATGATTAAATCAAATTTTATGAGTTAAAATATTTGATTATGGGATTTTGAATATGATTATATAGCTAAACATCAATTTTAGAACTTTTTACTGTTAAAATTCCAACGGGTCCACTATAAAGCCCATTTATATATGCACACCTTAAACCCAACAAAACGGCCACAAAATAAGATTAAATCAAATTTTAGGAGTTAAAATATTTGATTATGGGCATTTGAAAATGATTATATAGCTTAACCTCTTTTTTTTTTAAATTTTTACTCTAGTTTAAAAATTCCAACGGGGCCACATAAAGCCCATTTATATATGCACACCTTAAACCCAACAAAACGCCACAAAATAAGATTAAATCAAATTTTATGAGTTAAAATATTTGATTATGGGCTTTTGAATATGATTATATAGCTTAACCTCTTTTTTAGAAATTTTTTACTCGGTTAAAATTCCAACGGGTCCACTATAAAAGCCCATTTAGACATGCACACCTTAAACCCAACAAAACGGCTACAAAATAAGATTAAATCAAATTTTATGAGTTAAAATATTTGATTATGGGATTTTGAATATGATTATATAGCTTAACCTCAATTTTAGAAATTTTTACTCTGTTAAAAAATTCCAACTGGGTCCACTATAAAGCCCATTTAGACATGCACACCTTAAACCCAACAAAACGGCTACAAAATAAGATTAAATCAAATTTTATGAGTTAAAATATTTGATTATGGGCTTTTGAATATGATTATATAGCTTAACCTCAATTTTAGAACTTTTTACTCGGTTAAAATTCCAACGGGGCCACTATAAAGCCCATTTAGACATGAATGCCTTAAATCCAACAAAACGGCCACAAAATAAGATTAAATCAAATTTTATGAGTTCAAATATTTGATTATGGGCTTTTGAATATGATTATATAGCTTAACCTCAATTTTAGAACTTTTTACTCTGTTAAAATTCCAACGGGTCCACTATAAAGCCCATTTATATATGCACACCTTAAACCCAACAAAACGGCCACAAAATAAGATTAAATCAAATTTTATGAGTTAAAATATTTGATTATGGGCTTTTGAATATGATTATATAGCTTAACCTCAATTTTAGAAATTTTTACTCGGTTAAAATTCCAACGGGCCACTATAAAGCCCATTTATATATGCACACCTTAAACCCAATAAACGGCCACAAAATAAGAATAAATCAAATTTTATGAGTTAAAATATTTGATTATGGGCATTTGAAAATGATTATATAGCTTAACCTCTTTTTAGAAATTTTTACTCGGTTAAAATTCCAACGGTCCACTATAAAGCCCATTTAGACATGCACACCTTAAACCCAACAAAATTAAATCAAATTTTATGAGTTAAAATATTTGATTATGGGATTTTGAATATGATTATTAAATCAAATTTTATGAGTTAAAATATTTGATTATGGGCCCATTTAGAATATGATTATTTGATAGGCTTTTGAACATGATCATATTTTAGAACTTTTTACTCTGTTAAAATTCCAACGGGTCCACTATAAAGCCCATTTAAACATGCACACCTTAAACCCCAACAAAATGCCCAAAAATAAGATTAAATCAAATTTTATGAGTTAAAATATTTGATTATGGGCTTTTGAACATGATTATATAGCTTAACCTCATTTTTAGAAAATTTTTACTCTCTTAAAATTCCAACGGGTCCACTATAAAGCCCATTTAGACATGCATGCCTTAAACCCCCAACAAAACGCCAAAAATAAGATTAAATCAAATTTTATGAGTTAAAATATTTGATTATGGGCTTTTGAATATGATTATATAGCTTAACCTCAATTTTAGAACTTTTTACTCGGTTAAAATTCCAACGGGTCCACTATAAAGCCCATTTATATATGCACACCTTAAACCCAACAATACGGCCACAAAATAAGATTAAATCAAATTTTATGAGTTAAAATATTTGATTATGGGCATTTGAAAATGATTATATAGCTTAACCTCTTTTTTAGAAATTTTTACTCTAAAAAAATTCAACGGGTCCACTATAAAGCCCATTTATATATGCACACCTTAAACCCAATAATACGGCCACAAAATAAGAATAAATCAAATTTTATGAGTTAAAATATTTGATTATGGGCATTTGAAAATGATTATATAGCTTAACCTCTTTTTTAGAAATTTTTACTCGGTTAAAATTCCCACGGGTCCACTATAAAAAGCCCATTTAGACATGCACACCTTAAACCCAACAAAACGGCTACAAAAAATAAGATTAAATCAAATTTTATTTATGAAGTTAAAATATTTGATTATGGGCTTTTGAATATGATTATATAGCTTAACCTCAATTTTAGAACTTTTTACACTTTCCAACGGGTCCACTATAAAGCCCATTTAGACATGCACACCTTAAACCCAACAAAACGGCCACAAAATAAGATAAATCAAATTTTTTTAGTTAAAATATTTGATTATGGGCTTTTGAATATGATTATATAGCTTAACCTCATTTTTAGAACTTTTTACTCGGTTAAAATTCCAACGGATCCACTATAAAAATCCCATTTAAATATGCACACCTTAAACCCAACAAAATGCCCAAAAATAAGATTAAATCAAATTTTATGAGTTAAAATATTTGATTATGGGCTTTTGAATATGATTATATAGCTTAACCTCAATTTTAGAACTTTTTTCTCGGTTAAAATTCTAACGGGTCCACTATAAAGCCCATTTAGAAATGCACACCTTAAACCCAACAAAACGGCCACAAAATAAGATTAAATCAAATTTTATGAGTTAAAATATTTGATTACGGGCTTTTGAATATGATTATATAGCTTAACCTCAATTTCAAGAATTTTTAGTTGGTTAAAATTCCAACGGGTCCACTGTAAAGCCCATTTAGACATGCACGCCTTAAACCCCAACAAAACGGCCACAAAATAAGATTAAATCAAATTTTATGAGTTAAAATATTTGATTATGGGCTTTTGAATATGATTATATAGCTTAACCTCAATTTTAGAACTTTTTACTCGGTTAAAATTCCAACGGGTCCACTATAAAGCCCATTTAGACATGCACGCCTTAAACCCAACAAAACGGCTACAAAATAAGATTAAATCAAATTTTATGAGTTAAAATATTTGATTATGGGCTTTTGAATATGATTATATAGCTTAACCTCAATTTTAGAAATTTTTTACTCGGTTAAAATTCCAACGTGTCCACTATAAAACCCATTTAGACATGCACGCCTTAAACCCAACAAAACGGCTACAAAATAAGATTAAATCAAATTTTATGAGTTAAAATATTTGATTATGGGCTTTTGAATATGATTATATAGCTTAACCTCAATTTTAGAACTTTTTACTCGGTTAAAATTCCAACGGGTCCACTATAAAGCCCATTTATATATGCACACCTTAAACCCAACAAAACGGCCAAAAATAAGATTAAATCAAATTTTATGAGTTAAAATATTTGATTATGGGCATTTGAATATGATTATATAGCTTAACCTCTTTTTTTAGAAATTTTTACTCGGTTAAAATTCCAACGGGTCCACTATAAAGCCCATTTAGACATGCACGCCTTTAAACCCAACAAAACGGCCAAAAATAAGATTAAATCAAATTTTATGAGTTAAAATATTTGATTATGGGCTTTTTGAATATGATTATATAGCTTAACCTCAATTTTAGAACTTTTTACTCTGGTTAAAATTCCAACGGGTCCACTATAAATCCCATTTATATATGTACACCTTAAACCCAACAAAACGGCACAAAAATATGATTAAATCAAATTTTATGAGTTAAAATATTTTATTATGGGCTTTTGAACATGATTATATAGCTTAACCTCAATTTTAGAACTTTTTACTCGGTTAAAATTCCAACGGATCCACTATAAAGCCCATTTAGACATGCACACCTTAAAACCCAACAAAACGGCCACAAAATAAGATTAAATCAAATTTTATGAGTTAAAATATTTGATTATGGGCTTTTGAATATGATTATATAGCTTAACCTCAATTTTAGAAATTTTTACTCGGTTAAAATTCCAACGGGTCCACTGTAAAGCCCATTTAGACATGCATGCCTTAAACCCAACAAAAACGGCCACAAAAAATAAGATTAAATCAAATTTTATGAGTTAAAATATTTGATTATGGGCTTTTGAATATGATTATATAGCTTAACCTCAATTTTAGAACTTTTTACTCTATTAAAATTCCAACGGGTCCACTATAAAGCCCATTTAGACATGCACGCCTTAAACCCAACAAAACGGCCACAAAATAAGATTAAATCAAATTTTATGAGTTAAAATATTTGATTATGGGCATTTGAAAATGATTATATAGCTTAACCTCTTTTTTAGAAATTTTTACTTGCTAAAAAAAAATTCCAACGGTCCACTATAAAGCCCATTTAGACATGCACACCTTAAACCCAACAAAACGGCCACAAAATAAGATTAAATCAAATTTTATGAGTTAAAATATTTGATTATGGGCTTTTGAATATGATTATATAGCTTAACCTCAATTTTAGAACTTTTTACTTAGTTAAAATTCCAACGGGTCCACTATAAAGCCCATTTAGACATGCACGCCTTAAACCCAACAAAACGGCTACAAAATAAGATTAAATCAAATTTTATGAGTTAAAATATTTGATTATGGGCTTTTGAATATGATTATATAGCTTAACATCAATTTTAGAACTTTTTACTCGGTTAAAATTCCAACGGGTCCACTATAAAGCCCATTTATACATGCACACCCTTAAACCCAACAAAAACGGCCACAAAATATGATTAAATCAAAT
>JAGYYJ010000891.1:0-72586 GCA_019671005.1 Hibiscus mutabilis | reverse complement strand
TGATCTTTGTTATCTTGGAGGAGAGGTTAGTCTTAGTGTTTTTCTAGGATTTTGGAAAATTTTGCTACTGTAACGAAGTTAAAGATTTATGCTTAAATTGTTGAATGAACTAGAACTTGTCTCATTGACACATGATTGGGGGGAAATGCAACTGTCTTTCGTATTGAGAAGGGGAATTCTGGGAAAAGTCATTTCCTTGGGTTTCAATTTTAGTTGCATTGAATTCATTTAGATGAATAGCTGTAGTTTGCATGAAGAAAACTTGTTTATTTTAAAGTTCATTTCTGAGCTAAATCTATGTCAAAGGAATTGTAAGCTATGTTAGGTGGACTCTTCATTTACCCTAAAGTACATGATTCCTTTTACCAACACATATCCGAACATTATAGGGGTACAATCTCCCAGATTATTGGAAATTTTTAGGAGAAAATTGAGCCTAGCCGTGTCGGGCACATCCATATCTGATGCTCATCCTAATCTTGGTAACATAGATTATATAAGTAATTGAATGCATTTGTTGGTGGTACTAGTTTTTGTTAAAAAAAAATTAGTAAAACTAAGGAGGGGTTTTTCTTTTGCAGTGGAGACGTGATGTTGCTTTTGCAGGATTTGAGGTTCCAATTCAAATGGACATTTCTGCTGAGAAAATGATTTTTGGAGTTGCAGGTATTGATCCCCAAAGAAGAGCTGAACTAATTAAGGTATGCCTTTTGATGGGAGTATATGAAATGGTGAGGGGTAGTATCTGATTACTCATTGTTCCCCATATCAATGATTTGAAGAAAAAAAAAAACAGTCTAGATATTACAATAGTTTGCTAAGCATTTGCAAAAAAAGAAAATGAATTAAACTAACTTCAGATAAGTAACCAGTCTGACCTGCATTTTTTGCTGTAGGTATTGGATATTGATCTCTCGTGGAGGATGCACAAGGTGTCCGACGGTCAGAGAAGACGCGTCCAAATCTGTAGGGTCTCCTTAAGCCATTCAAGGTATTTTCAGTTCTCTAGATGGTTGTACTGTAATTTCAATCCTTCAAGCTCCGACCTCCTTTCCTTCCACAAGGAACTCTGGAAGTTTTTCCTTTTACCTTGTTTTTATGTTTGTCCCAGTATGAATTGTTCATCAAGGTTGCTTCCTTGTTTGTATAGGTTCTTCTACTTGATGAGATCACAGTTGACCTTGATGTGCTAGCAAGGGCTGACCTTCTGAATTTTCTTAGAAAGGAATGTGACTGAGCGAGGTGCCACGATTATATATGCAACACATATATTTGATGGTCTAGAAAAGTGGCCATCACATATTGTATGTCTTTGTTCCATTTCCAAGAACTACCCTTCTTTCAAAATTAATTTGTGAACTAGATGATTTAAATATATATTCTGAGTGGCAAAGCTGTCATGTTCGTTTCAGGTTTACATTGCTCAGGGGAAATTGCAGTTAGCAATGCCAATGGAGAAGGTTAAGGAGATTAGCAATTTGTCACTAATGGTTAGTTTTCCTGGTAGACGCCTGGAATATCATTTGGTTATGACTGAAGCTAGCTGTACTTTCTTATGTGTTTTGACTTGAAGAGTACTTGTTAGACTTGGTTCTTTTTAGTTGTAATTGCCTTATTGGTTTTAATTTGCAGAGAACAGTTGAGAGCTGGTTGAGGAAAGAAAGAGACGAAGAGAGAAAGAAAAGAAAAGAGAGGAAGTTGCTCGGTCTCCCGGAGTTTGAAAACCAGGTTGAGGGGAGCCGTGTGACAGGGGATCCTGCAAGAGCTGCCGTTCGTGCATTAAACAATGGCTGGGCTGCCGGACGGTTGAACTCTACAGTTGCTGGTGAAGAAAACTTTGTGTTCAGCTCAAATAGAGTTTTAAGGCAGTAAAGAAACTCATTTCAGTTCTCTCAGCTTTCTAAACTTCTACAGCAATAAGCTTGGATATTCTCATCCCCAATGTCTTGCTCTGCATTGGCCCTGAATACATTCGTAATTGTTTGTCCTGATAAGAATCCATGAAATAACACCGGTTTTTGATTTGTTGTTGTATTTTTCATAGTTAAGCCAATGTAACGTAAATGGCAATGGCGAAATAGCTAGCACCATGTGATTTATCCATTATTTAAAAACAAAATAATTTTTTGTTATCTTCAATCATCCTAATTGATGAAAGTTATGCTTATGTTATTGGATTTTTCATTTTCTTTAAAGTAGCTATATTTTCTAAAATAAATTGAATGTGAACATAAGGAATAGTTCCAGGAACTTTCTTAGTTACTAAAGGTTAAAAAAATGAATGTATACTATTATGCATGTTCAAAAAATAAAACAAATCCCGGGATGGTGAGAATATTTGTTAACCATCTCCATGTTCTAGTTTTTAACCCTTTTGGGTGCAAATATATTTTAATTCTACGGCAGCAAATCAATCGTTCGATGGTTAAAAGCTCGGACCTTAAAAATAAAGGGTAAACTACATAAATGACCGCTCAATTATGGGGTTTGGTCTCAATTTGACCATAAGACCATTCAATTATTAAATTAAAACATAACGGAGAGATGTGGCAGTTAGTAAAAATTTGTATAATTATACATTTGGTCCTCCTTATTAAAGGAATTTAATTATTTATATTTAATTTAATTTAATAAATTTATTTTCCTCCTCCAATTAGGTGGTGACACGTGATTGGAGGAGGAAAATAAATTTAGTAAATCATATATAAATAATTAAATTCTTCCAATAACGTAATGACACATGTCACCACCTAAATTATTTATTAAATTAAAATTAAGACCAAATTGATAGAATGCATAAGTAGCAAGGACCAAATGTGTAATTATACAAATTTTTACTAACTGCCACGTCACTCCCTCTGTTAGGTTTTAACGGCAGTTGGTCACATTGAGTCCACTTTAATAGTTGAGTGGTCTTATTGCTTCGATTAGAAGTATAATGGTCAAATCGAAACCAACCTTATAATTTAGTGGTCATTTATGTAGTTTGCCCTAAAATAAAAGCCAAATCCCAAAGGGTTGATATTTGCATGGAAAGTGGGGAGGCATCAACTTGAAAGGATTCTTTAACATCAAGCAAACGCAATGGTTGTTCTTTTGGTACAAATTCCATTTCCAGCTTTGCCTATGTACCACAACTACATACCTCATTCAATTGTAAAAATATCTAATCTTTTCAGTACATTTTGGTAAGCATATGCAAAAAGGAGAGTGTAATATAGCTTTAGAATAAACTTATACACACACACTCGGTTCTTGAATTCCTTTTGACTTCCTACTCACTTTAACTCCACAAGACTCAATGGCATCATCTTGAATTGGATTGAACTGACATCATGTTATGGAAAAGGTGCTTTTTTAAGGACAAATTGCAAAATAGATTGTACCAATTTGATCATTCATTAAATGAAAAGTCATTAGCATGTAATCATGGGGCAATACAATTTTACTGGTTCATGTCACCTTGTTACGTTGTAGACAAATTTATTTAGTTAAGCGATAGACGGGTTGGTTCACATATCATAAAACAGTTTTAATATATCATTCACAAAATTAATATAGTAAATATTAGATTTTCTAAGTTGAACACAATGCGATCAATGTCTAAAAGTATTTAATAGGAATAAGAAGACGAGTAAAATATTATTACGGCTTAACTTCAAATGTCCTTTTTTAAAACAATCAAAGATAATAGAAATGGATTTTTCTTCAGAAGAAAAAAAAGATAGTAGAAAAGGAGAGGTACCATTGGTTTATGAAAATAAGTGATCTTAAAGGAAAGCATCTATAGAATGAAAAAGAATGGTATAAAGTTGGGATGTTAGTGCAATTTAAACATGGCCAAAGGATACTTTCATTGAAACTATGACCTTTGCTTCAATATTTCCTTGTCAAGCAAGTCAGCAAGCGAAATGTAGTGATAATATTAATGGCAGAGATTCACACAAAAGGGAAATAATACCTCAAATAACCCTTTTGTCTTATTTTCCTTAAGATGTCCATTGAAAAAGACCCACATTATTGGGTGAGTCTAACGTGCGACATATCTAGAGTGCGGTTAAAAGACGATAAATTTCAAAACATATCTTCAAACTTAAAAGGCATAGTTCAAGCCAAAATGCTATTTTCGTCTTTAATTGATCTTAGATTGATTAACATCGTTATTGTTATAACATCGTGTATATTCGAGCGTATTTATACATGTTAGTCTGATGCTTATTCAGGTCAAATTTAACATTTACCAAGAAAATCACACATAAAAGAGAGAAATGAAATAAGCAAATACATTAAAGTAGTAGAAAGTAGTATAATGACCCAGAGCTGAGGGCTACATACTTTCCCTTTGATTTGCAGCCACTTCAGCCCTCCCTTTTACAACTTTTTTTTTTTACCATACGCTGGGTTCTTTTTTTTTTTACTATTACCACCAGCTAAATCACACAAACAAAACAAAAAAGTTACCACGCAAAGTTCACTTGCCTAACTATATAATCTATTTACTCACTCTCTTTTACGTAAAATCCTACCAAAACCACCCATTGTTACTTTTAGTTTTACCCACACTGCTTCAAATTTTCCGGGAAAATAAAGGAAAATTGAAGGGCGGAAAACCAAGTGAAAAAATTAAAGGAGGGGAGACAGTGACAATGGCATGTCTGTGTTTCAAACGCGGAAATTCTTGCCGGTGAAGGTCTGGCCGAACTGCCAATTAGGAGGTGCCACGTTCCAGGAAGTGGATGTCCGTTTATCGCTGCCGGTGACCCTGAACGAGAGTGCCTGGCCGACCAACACGGCGTTTGACTGCCAATTCTGACCCCAGTTACGGCTCATGCTCAACCAACCGGTTTTGGTTCCCTTGATGCTCACCTTCACGATATCCCCTGCGCCAGCGACGTTGGTGATTAAAACCAAGTTGAAGTAACGGAACCCGTTGACGGTGAACCTTATTCCCCCTTGCTTCCGGCAGGGCACTCTGGGAAACAAATTTAATTACTCGCGGTAAATCAAACATAATGAAAAAAAAAGGAGGGTAAGTTCGAAAACGTAAACAACTTCAAGCCCCTTTTCCCGCATTTATGAGTAACCAAATCCCAAACGTGGGATGTCGTGGTTTTTGTCCTACTCTCACGCCCATTAAACAAATCGATATTTTGTCAAAAAAAAAACAAAAAAACAAATCGATAATATTGTGAATTAGAACCTTCAGTTTTCGAAAATTATAATATCCCTTAAAACATTAGTAAAAATCATAATTAAGCGAAAATCCGTTTGGTTCCTAAGAAAACAGGAAGCCAATTCTCCACAAGTAACCAAATGAACCAGCTCAATAAATCGTGAGGGAAAACAAAATAATGGAGAGAAAGAGAATATGTTGCAGACTCACCTGCGGAAGGAGACGGGGACGATACCGGCACGGTACTCGGCGATCTTGAGGAACATAGGCATGGCGAGGTCAAAATGAGGGCGGGGAGGGTTGCACCAGCCGCCATTGTCACTCGGAAGTGCGAAATTAGGCGGGCAAAAGTTAGTGGCTGTGATGAAAATGGAAGGGCTACCAGGGTGACACCACCTCGGGTCATTTGCACATTTAATCTCGAAGCAAGCACCGCAGCTAAGGCCACTGTTGAAAAGTGCAGTGCTTAAAGCGGCAGTGTTCACGCCATAGCCCTGGCTGTACAGATTCCCATACCCACATGCACCACCTAAATCAACACCAACAAAGGAAACCAAAATTCTCAACAAATTTTCATGGTTTTGAATCTCAAAGACAGAGCAAGTGGAAATTATTAAGATTTAGAAGTAAATATGAAATACCCATTGTGCCAGAAGCATCACTGCCGCCATAAAAGGTAGCATGGGCAGTTTCCCAAGAGCCACCGGAGTAAACACCGGGAATTCTTGCGTTCACCAAAGCGAAAAAGGGTAGAAATGAAGCAAAACAGAGCAATGTCAGGTAAAAAGCGGGAGCAGCCATTGTTTGTTTTTCCATAGAGGAAATGAGAGATAAATGGAATTTTGGGGCGAATGGTAAAGGTTGAGGAGGGTGAGGCGGGTACTTATTGAGGAGCTAAAGCTTAGGGTTAAAAAGGGAGTTGAAAACAGAATCAAAGAAGTTTTTTTTTTTTTTTTTGTGGGGCTCAAACGAAATGTAATTTGTTAGCCCATTTCTCGTATATTTAATTTTGTGCATTTTTTTAACAATTGTGCAATTTAAATTTAAACCTCACAAGTGATAACTTTATTTTTTTTAATTATCGGTATCCAAATTGTTGGTTGACTAGTTCGGAGTGGATATTGCATAAGTCTATTATGGCGACGACCCTATCAACCTAATTTTTTTTCATTAACAACATTATGACGCGAACATCTGACTTTTACTTTTCTTAAGGAATTTAGTATCTTATCTCACTAGACCAACCAATTGTTGATTCACATGTTTACCTAATCATTTTATGGTGCATATTTTAAATTTGTAATTGTTAAGTGTGAAAAAGTACTATATTTTATAGCTTTTACTTAGATTATTGTTTAGACTTAGGCACATTTAGTTGCATTTGTAGTTATTTATGCATAAATTCGTAGTCATTCCATTTATTGATCTTGTCCTTTTGTTTTGCTAATTTTGTGGAGAAAGCGCTGCTATTTTACTTTCTTTTGTGAAGGTACAAAATTGCCGAACCGATTGCCGAGCGATTGTCAGGGCAAGTCGGAGATAAATACAATTTTTTTCAAGAATTATTCCTTATCTTTATCCTTATCCTTACCACATAGGATAAAAGCATAGATTCAATTAAGAGTTGTTGAAGATGAGAGAATCTTGACGCTGTTAATCCTGATTTATCGCCTCTTAAATGGGTGATGAGCAAATAAGGATAAAAAATAAAGCTTGAATTATTTTCTTATCTAAATATAAGGAAATAAATCCTGAATTATCTACATATCTTTAGATAAGGAAATTATCTCCTCAAAATACGTGGATAAATCTCATCTATTGAAATCTAAATTGAGCTTTTCCTTTCTATAAAAGGCTAATCGCATAAACAACGAGGGAGAGAGGGATCGAAGCTAGAGGGAGATCGTGAAGAATGAGGATCAGATCTTGGAGGAGCTTGGCTCCTCTAGATTTTATTTCTTTTCTTTTATCTTTTGAATACCCGATGTTTGGGTTTTATTCTTTGTTTATTTCTTTCAACCCAGCTGATTTAGTTACATTATTAGCCATTCATGCATACTTTCATAGTTTCTCTGTCTATTGGGCTTGGCTTTATGTTTTTGAAGGGCTTTGTGGAAAAATCGCAGCTGTTTTGCTTTATTTTGTGTAGGACGAGTTGCCGAGTCACTTGCCGAAGGATGCAACGACAAGTATGGATAAAAGCCATTATTTGTAGAATTACGCAAAGGATAATTATCCCAGATTCAAAATTCAAATCTGAATCAGATAGAGACCAAATCCAACGAATTCCACACTCATTTGGACTTTTTGTCCTCATCTATTTAAGGAGATCACAACATCGACAAAGGGGAGTCGATTTGGGGAGAGTGAGATCAGATTTAGAGAGGGTTTCACGCACATCATCATCAATTGGAGGAGTTTATCTCCTCTTTTTTTTTATCTTGTATTGTGTGATTCACTCATGTCTGGGGTTTATTCTTTTGTGTTTCCTTTTCACCCAACCATGAACTAAATTGATTTGGCTTGGGTTATCGAATTTTATGGTGTTGAGAGATGAATGATTTATTTTAGGTTTTTAATTCAATACAATTCAGTGTTTATCCATTCTTGGTTTTTATTTTCGCTTCAAGGAAATTGGGAAAGAAACTTGAATGCACTCATTTATCTAAGCTCGGGAGAGCTAGATTCACGAAATGATTGGATATGGTTTTCGTTTAAACAATCATGGGTAGGAACTAATTCGCCTTAGGAATAAGGATTGGATTTCAGCGGCTAAGAGGAGTGAAAAGATCGATGTTGTCCACCAAGGTTAATGCAGGGATGTATCACCGAAGCTTGCACAATTATCAGTTTTTCAGTTAGGGATAACTCAAAGACATTGAAGAACACTTCGTCGAGCATTGAATAAAAACCAGTTGCCACATCAATTTACTTGCCAAGGCATTTCATTTGCCGAAGCATTTCACTTGCCACGACATTTCACTTGCCACAACATTTCACTTGCCTGAGCAATCTTCTTGTCACGACAATTTACTTGCGCGGCAATCACATCACAACTCACGACAACCTGACATATTCTCTCATATTGATTACTCCTTTTATATTTATTCTCTTTACTATTAGTTTATTTTACTTGTTTGTCATCACTATCTATCACCATCAATTTAGTTACTTTTATAGTGTGATAACTTAAACAAAGTGACCCAAACCAATCCCTGTAGAAACGAACTTGATACATATCACTTTATTACTGGCGACGTGTATACTTGCACCATTTGTGTAATACTTAAATCGCGCAACACCAAACATGAACTAAATTAATTGCTTAGGTTATTGAGTTATGGTGTTGTGAGCGAATGATCTTGTTTTGGTTTTTAATTCAATAAAATCTTTGTTTATCCATTCTTGGTTCATTATTTAATTCCAAGTGAACTCGGAAGAGAGACTTGAATAAACCTATTTATCTAGACTCCGGAGAGTTAGATTCATGAAACGATTGGATACGGTTTCCATTTAAACAACCGTTTATGGAAGCTAATTCGCCTTAGAGATAAGGAGTGAATTTTAACGACTAAGAAGAGTGCATTGATCTATGATGTCCACCCAAGGTTAACGCAATGATGTATTACCGAGGCTTGCATAATCATTAGTTCTTCGGTTAGGGATAATTCGAAGGCATTGAAGAACACTCTGTCTAACATCGACATGTCAATTAATTGCCACGGCTACTCATTCGGCAGCTACATCTTTACGCTTAATAACCCAGCCTACTCTCTCAAATCGGTTATCTCTTCCCATTTATTTAAATTCCTTAAGACTTGGTTTATTTTACATATCATTATCTATCACCATAAATTTATTTCTTTTACAGATAATAACTTAAGCAAAGTGTGTAAAACCCTTAACCCGGATGCCATATTTAGGCTCTAAGCCCAAAATCCATACCATTAAAATTTCCTTTTCAAGCCCAAACATAATAAGTCTAATAAAAACATAAGCCCATACATTGAAAACATAGTCAAATCCAGATGTTTAAAACAGTATTCACGGAGCTCTACTTATAAATATTTAAAACATTCGACCATGACCATTTAATACAAAATAAGGTTACAAAATACATATAGGGTCCTACGAAATACATAGCCCATTACATCTAGTATTTGTACTCAACAACTAGATTCGATGCTAAAATCCAAGCCTTGATGGTACCCTTTCAAGCCTCACGACAACCTACTAACCTGCGAACGGAAACAACAATTATGAACGCTGAGCTAACAAGCTCAGTGGATACACCACCACTCAACCGTGCTTCATGCAAATCATAAATAAAGCAATACAACAGGAATGATGTCATGGTAAATAACAATGGCGCTACCATAACCGCCTAAACACATAGCATCATGAGTGTATGATCACGCACGCAGCTCATACCAATACCTCATTCGTTAACTTAGCATCACACATATAACTCTAACAAAAATTAAGTGAGGTTCGCGTCTACAAAGCATCGAAATCCTACACTTGAGTGAGGCCTGCATTCACATAGTATCGGGATCCTACACTACGAGTATGGCCTGCGCCCATATAGCATCGGGATCCTATACTCAAAGGGATGGGGCCCGTATCCACATAGCATCGGGATCTTACATCCATGCTTGGGATCTCTCATCAAGCATCTTTGAATGAGGCCCGCGTCCACAAAGCATCAGGATTCAACATTCGGGAATCTTCAAGGTGTTGCAACACACTTAGGGTATCCAAATCCCAACAACAAGGGATGACTCGACTATCTAGGTGTTCTATCAGCACCCAACAAGGACCTTAGTTACCGCACAACCTCGATTGATCCACCTAGGATCCCTATGGGTTACTACCTCACACGATTTACCCAATATTTACCGAATTATTAGCCAATTATTTCTCATACGAGGTTTAAATATCCATTTCTCAGTTTTAGAATTCATTTTATACCTTAAAAGACCTCCAGGGCCATTTGCCTCGAATTATAGAACCCTAGCGTAAACTCAAATTTCTTGGGCAAAATGCCCAGCGAGTACCGATACTCCTATATGGGTATCGGTACTCCCCTCTAGGTACCGATACTCACCATGAGTACTGATACTCATTTTAGGTTCAAAAAAACTAGACCCTCAAGCCGTACTAATACTCTCCACCACGTATCGATACTCATTATCGGTACTCGGATCGCCCCGTACCGATCCAAACCCGTACTAGTACTCCTACCTACGCGTACCGGTACGCTAAAGCCTCTCCTAAGCAATGTAACAGTGTGTAATGATATGCCCTTTGTGTACCGGTACACAAAAACGTTACTAGAATCCTTAATATACAAGGGGTACCGATACACGGGGTAGCGTACCGGTACTCCCCTCATAACTCGTCTCCCTTATATACTAAAGCGTACCGATACTCTAATCTCCGTACCGGTACGTACGTCTGAGTTTCGAACTCTAGGTGCGGGTTTTACCTAGAAGCCCTACTTAACCCCTATAGTTAAACCCCAAATCGCTTCTACAAGTTATGGTGATAGTATTAGGTGGATTACTACCGAATTTAGGCCATTTCAACAACAATTTCAAGATTCACCATTAACAACCACTCAAGCTTATAATAAAGCCAAAAATACCAAATCATGCTTCAAAGCTTAACTTCATGATTTCCAGGAAACTATGGGAGTTAGTAGTGTACTAACCTTGATTCCACATCTGAGAATGAAGCCCTTAACCACAACTTCAAGCCTTGCTCTTCCCTTGCTCCTTTGAAGAGTTTCCAACCTCTTTCACTACAAGAGATGTTACCAAACTTGTTACCACCTCGTATGGAGAATTGAGGGAGTTAAAGCACAAACCTTTACAAGAATAAAGCCCATAAACACCCATTCTTATTCTCCCTCGTCAACCTCCAGCAAAACACAATCTTCCACCAAAACTAATCATCATTATCTTGATTGATAGATCTCCCAAAGCTGAACAACTTTCCCTTCAACAGAAATTCGAGATTTCCAACACAAACCCTCAAAATTCAACCTTTAAAGATGGTGTTTCTAAGAGAGAGAGAGTTTGGAAATGGGAGGAAGATGATAATAAAGTTGGGTGATCTCACCCCTGCCAAAACGCAGAAAATCAGCTCGCCCTCCCCTTTCTACTATTTAAAAATGAGCTTTTACCAATTTACCCCTCTCTACTTTCCTCCAACCAACTCAACAATTACAAGGCCACACACAAGATAGCTCAAGGGCCCACTAAAGCTAAAAAATACGACCCGAATACGAGGCCATACCTTGATCAAACCCGACCCTTGAATTTTAGGAATTCAGGTCGTTGCAAAGTGGCCCAAACCAATCCATGTGGAGACGATAATTGATACATATCACTTTATTAGTTGCAACATATATACTTGCACCGTTTGCATATCACTTAAATCACGCAACATTAATCTTCTTTTAAATAATATTATCCTTAAAAAATTACCTAATACTTATTAATAAAGTGACACCATTATCTTTATCTAAGGATCTAATTTATTTTTTTTACAAAAATAATATCATTTTTTAAAAGACGCGACTTATAGGGACGAATCTATGCTTAGTCCGGGCACTGTCCCTCCCATTTTTGTATTGTTAAAAATATATAAAAATCTATCTATTTAGACCTCTTAATTTTGGTTTATTTTAATTGTGTCTTTTATTTTCTATTGTTTGTTAACGTATTTTGACCCCTGAACTTAGTATCCTAGTTTAGTCCCTGACAGCTAACATGGTACATTTTTGCTCTACGTGACACTAAAAAGGTGTTTTTTGAAATAGTATTGAAAATTTGAAGCATTTATCTTGGAAGTAGATTTGAGCATCTTTGATGAGGAATCCATGCATGGTCCGCAATGGAATTTAGGCTTTACTAAGATTTTAGTTTGAATGATTTCTTAGCCATCTTCTATGGTATTTATTCTTGAGAATGGTCTCGTCAACTTTTATTCTGAAAATGAGTAAAGTTAAATGCAGGTAAATTAATGTGGGTTAATTATTGAACTGTAATAATATTTTTTTTTAAATTGAAAAACACAAACAATTCATATTAAAAAATCAACTACAAATTTCGTATCAGATCACGTTTTTCTTTAAATTATTTTGTTTATTATCTACATTGCTTTAAAATTTTAATTGTAGTACAAGATGCAACGCTACATTTGATTATTGGAATAATCCAAACAGAATTCAATAATATTGTATCAGAATAGAAGTTAAACAAAGAAATAAGGATTATACTCATGAACGAAGTTAGGATCGAACATTGGGAGGGGTAAGAGTTTATTAAGTTTTTAAAATCTAAAAATTGAAAGAAGCGGAAAAACATTGGGCGGACCTCAAATGTTATTATACCAAAAAAATTTAAGCCGTAGACAACATTCAACAAGTACTGATACTATTTCAGGTTCAAAATATTAAAATTTTAAAAATTTAATTTAAGATATCGATTTTTAAACCTGTCTCACTCTACATGCTTCCCAAGTACAGTGATGCTATTAAAATGAAGCTCAATCTAAATGAGCATGCTCCATATGATACATAGAATCTTAAGAACAAAATCTCTAATATCCTTTCACACTACAACTTACCTAATCATAATATCATTAGTCTATCATCAAGCATATTTATTTATATACTTAGTTTTTTTTTTAATGTTATATATGTTTAGGTCCCATTCCCTGGCATGTGTAGTATGGAAATACTATTGTTTAGGTTATTTGTTTTCCTCTGTCTCAAAATCTTTCCCGTCCCAATCTATAAGACAATACGGTTATATAACCCCGCCATATGTGCCTGCACTTATTGCTTTATTTATCGATTTTCTAAATTGTCTCCATTTTCAATTTTATTTCTTTCACTCGTATCGTATTGAATGTTATTACATTTTGGTTGGATTTAGATTGTTTATCATCTCCAGAAAAGGAAAGAAAAGCTTCTAACAAAGCTGATGTCAATACTCAACAGACATTCCTATACTACAAGAAGCTTATCAAATCCTATACGCAAGGATGTTTTTTCAATAAAGTGATGAAAAAAAGTCTTGTGTTACTAAATAAAGAGATGAATGTCTTTTTTTTAGTTAAATACTCCTAATAGTTTTAAATTTAATGTATGTTTTTCCTATCATTTTTAGTGTATTGAATTAAAAAAAAGTATACAAGTATTAAAAAAGATTTTAATACTTATTAACAAAATCTTTGGGGGTGTGGGTAGAGGTGTTCATGACTTGATTTATGCGTAAAATTAATATATTTTATGTTTACTTAAGTATGACCTAACTTAAAATGTGGGTCTTAAATTTTGTCAAAGTACATCTATATTTTTATTAAATTTACTTTTTACTCTTTTTCATATGGACAACTTGACATGTTTTTTTTAATGTTTATGTTAGTTATAACATTATATATTATATAAAATCATTTTTATGTTATATAAAGTATATGATATATAAAATAAAACTATACAATATATTATAAATTAAGAAAATGGGTAGAACCGAACTTGAGCCTTGAGCGTTGAAGATTAAGCCTGACCCATACTTTAAATAAACTGATTTTTATGCATTTCCGTATTTTGGGTCTATTTTTTATTTATTAAAATCCTCCTAAATTTCTAACGGACCTTTAAGTTTAGACGGATAACTCGGTTCTTGAATAAACCTAGATGTGTATCTACACTTTTCCCCCTTAATTTGTAATAATGGGAAAAGGAAAGGGAAAATGAACAAATGGAACTTGAAATACTAAACATAACTGGCGAGCGTGAAAGCTCCCGAGTCCAAACACTTTATTATATCCGAAAAAGCATGATTTTTTTTAGCTGAAAAAAGCATGAAATTTAAGATTGTCGGTAATGTTGAAGAAGAAGGTATATTTCTATGCTCACACACATTTAATTCAATATTTTATGTAATTTCTTAATCTCTACTCACAGTCACGTCAACTGTCTCTCCCTATGGTAATAATATATTTGATCCGATCATCGGATTCTTACTTGAGAAGGAGGAGATATTAATATCGTAAAGAGGGAAGATGGTGATTTTATTTCCCATATGTAATAATTGTATATCAAATGTAAGACGTACGTATGGTGGAGTTGAAGTAGAAGTAGAAGTAGAAGTAGAAGTAGAAGTAGAAGAGTTGTCTCATTCACCGACCATTACCAACCAGATCTAACAAAATCCTCGACATATCAGCTTCTCTTGCACTCGGGATTTTATCCATCAATTTTCATTACCAAACTATTAGATATACACAAGAACGGAGCTAGCATCAAGTATCGGTAGGGGCAAGAGTATATTAAGTCTTTAAATTTAAAAATTAGGAAGGATAAATATCTTATTTGATTAATCTATAAACCTTAAACTAAAAACGATCTAAAATACAATTATACCAAAAAATTTAGGAAGGGCAACATCCACTCCCAACCTATTAATGGCTCCGTCCCTTATCATATGCATGGATGGATGCTTTGCGTTAGACAGGTGAACGTGCATGCCATCATCATCTTTTCTCCTTCTTCATAATCATGCTCATGCATGCATGAATGTCTTGATAACCCTAGGCAAATCTAGGGACAGACAGGAACTTTGGCCTTATTTCATTCAAATGATATTATTATTTTACATATGTAGTGGTGTTTGATTTTTCTATAAAAAAATTACCTTAAATTCATGAAGATTTTAGAGATCAATATGCTTACGACTAATTTTATTTGTAAGGCGATACCATTTCTACAAAGATGATCCAGTGCAATTATTGAAGGTTAAAAATTATTTATTTTGTCATTTTTTCGTATGATTTTTATCTTCAAGGTATTATTAAAATATTATTTTTAAAATTATATATTTTCATGATTATTATCGGATGTATCAATGTCTTCATAGGGGCTCCATTTTATGCCTTATTTCATAATTTTTGTGATGTTTCATTATATATATATATATATTCCTATTAATTTATTTTCTTTCTTCATTTTGTCGGTAGACCATATAACAATCCAATGTATTTCTACATATTCTATCGACTATTGATGCATGCATGTCATGATTGATATAGTTTGAAATATATATATGTGAAATGACATCGATTCATGAATTGGAAAAAAAATGATAAAATGATTGACTTTTATATTTTCATCTTGGTTCAATGATTCTTAAAATTTGGGAAACGAGGATAAAGTTAATGAATTTTATAGGAGGAAATCGAATTATAAATTTTTATAATAATTAAAATGTGAGTTAGGGTTATATGTTCCTATTAATTATAAGAATTATAAATTGTATTCCTATCAGTTATACAGTTGAATATGTTACTTTGAAAATGTATTTGTTAATTTGCATGTTTCTGTAATTTTATTTTTTTAATATGAATTAGGATTAAAGCAAGTTGATCACTTTGTGAGCTTCCAAATTAAGTGCCTACAAAGCACTTGAATTTAAGGGGGAAATACAAAAAAAAGTTTTGTTGATTTCATAGATCACTTAGGGGCCCTAGGACAGAAATCATGTAACCCATCACGTATATCCGAAATACGAAATATACATTACAGATGTTACTAAAACATATACTGATTTTTTTTATAATTCTTCGTTAAACAGCATTTCTATAAAATTTCAATTGAAAACAATTATAGACAATTGTAGCTAGTTTTAACCCTGAATTAGTTTATAAACATAAAATTTAGTTATTTGAAAGAAAATATTATTCAGGGTGAAAACTTCGCTTGTTGCCTAGACCCTTGTTTGGTTATAAAAATTCTGAGCGATAAGATTTAAATTCTAGTTAAACCATTATGCTGTTGTCTTACTAATAACATTATTTCATTTTCATACTCCATGTATTCTTGTACTGTCATACTTCGAAAATATATATTTTAAAGCTTGCAAAACAGATTTCTTGAAAATATAATTACATGCCCACTAGTTCCTGACTATTTTAAAGATGTACGTACTTTTACTTACCAATAACTTGACTTCCAAATGAGTGGCTCCTCCTTGCTAATTCTGATATGAAGAACCTACGTGTGAAATAAAACACACGCTAAGTACGAACTTAGTGAGGCAATTAAACTTATTTATTTACACATGAAGTGATGATATATAATACTTCATATAAGAGTGCATTGCACATTTCTCTACGGCAAGGCAAGTATATCACAATGATCATGTGCCATGTATTATAACTATTAAATAATTCATGTTAATATTGTATAACATATTCTCTATCATGGACATGCTTCCATCCTAAAATATTTCTATAATAGCATAACATAATAATCATGATTATCATGTATCTAATTCTCCATAAATTTCATATATCATTTTCATGATTTTCATCATATATCATACTTTCTTAATATCATGTATCATCTCATGGTCATGCTTATATCATGTAAACATTTGTATAGCATGTAAATCAAGTATCATCCACATCATGTATACCATGCATCATCATTTTCATATATTCATGTAGCATCTATCATATACTTCATGTATCATGTATCATATAGATCACGTATCATCAATATCATGTGATTCATGTATCATCAGTATCATGTATCACCATTATCATGTGATTCATGTATCATCATGCAGTCATTTACATGCTCATGATCTATCATATAACCATCTTGTATTGTTATTAACGTGTCTGGCTAGAGGCCTATGAAAACCTCGTAGCATATATGCACCGTAGTGCCTTGTGGAGTACGTATTCGAGAGGACGCTCTTTGCTCCTCATATAAGGATGCTCTTTGCTCCTTATATTAAAAACACCTCGCTAGTGCCATTTGCACCCCAGGGTGTATCTTGTTTCATTTTAATCTTGTTATAATCCATATTCCATGTATAAACATGCATTGCCATTATGCATAATGCATCATAATTTATGCAAACAATAATTCTTACTTGGTATTCCATCAAGCTTGCCATGTCGAGCATTGTATCATATCATGTATTATAAAGAAATGCAATGCCAATTTCAATGTAATGCAAACATTTAGAAATGCACTCACCTGGGCCATTTATTAACTTGCCTCACTAAGCTTTATTCGATCTTTTCCTTTATAGAACCTCGAACCTTCTTTTGATTTGAATCCAACTTCGTTTATTACATAAATATAAATAAACATTTGTTAGATTCACCTATAATAATACTTTTATCAAACTATCTAATCATTCAACATTAAAATTTTCCATAAATTTTCCATAAATTTCCTTTCTTCCTTATACTGTCAAAAACCTCATTTTGGTCCTTAATAACCATTTTGAACTTCAAATAATTCTTTTGAACTTGATAACCAACATTAGATACAAAATATCTAATTTTTTTATTTTCTGGCAGCTTTGTACAACCTTCGAAGATTTATTTCTATAAAATAATCTAAAACTTAGAATTCGATTCCGTTTGTTCTGAAAAAACTAGATTCAATAAGCTTTTCACCCATATAAACTAATAGCCCAGATTCAACTTGTACGATTTATGGCGAATTTTCAAAGTCAATTTCCAGTGCTAAATTCGGAACAGACTGCATATTGTTTTTCTGACCTTTCGTCACTTAAAAATTTATATCTTTGGACTCGGAACTCGAAATCAGTTTCCGTCTATTGAAAACGAAACTAGACAAACATATCTTTATTTTGGTATAAAACTTACTATCTAACTATTTTTGTAGAATTTTTGGTAAATTTTCAAACTTACTGCCAAAAATCCAGTTTTGCACAGTTTTCATAAATAACTTCAACTTTTTATACTAACTTCTCTCTAAATGTTCATTATGGTCCTTAATGACCATTTTGGACATAAAACAATTGTTCAAGCTCAATTTGAACAATTTCCAATACTATCTCTTCATTTTGGACTAATATCCTTTTAGTCCCTAAACTTTATAAAAATGACATTTTAGTCACCACTTTTATATTTGTATAATTAATTCATGTACAAACCAAATATTTACTCATTTATAGCATCTCTAGAAAATTTCCACTAATTTCCAATCTTTATCAATCCAACCTTCACAAAAATTCTTATTTCAAAAAGGTCCCTAAACTTTCCTTTATTATCATTTCAATCCTTTTAACTCCCTTTCACCCTTGAATCATCAAATCCATTAAGAATTCATAAATTCAAGACCAAACCTCTAATTTTTATGAATTGACAAAAAGGTTCCCTAACTTTCTTGAAATGCCGAAATAGTTTCCCAATTTCCAAAAATTTTCATTTTGGTCCCTATTAATCAATTCATACTATTTCAACCATAATTTATCATTTCCAATACTAAAGTAAAAATTTCAATAATTTCCCCTAAATTCTTAAACAATTCAAATTGGTCCCTAAAATCTCATCTTGGGAAATTATTCAATCTAACATTAGAATCAAGCTTGCAACATCATATTCTATTCAATTTCATCCTCAATTTAATTCCCTAACCAAAATCCCCAATTCTTAGGGTTAGGTTTAAAACCTTGGACATGAAATTAATCCAAATTCAAGCTTGATTCTATGTTTATAACATCAATTCTACACAATACAACTTCAATTCCATCACATACTATCAAAATCATAATCATCCTTATCCATGAACATAACTCATGCTAAATTTTATCAAGCAAAATTACCATCAAAATGTAGAGAATTAAGCATAAAACAATTTACCTTGATTTAATTTGCTTGATTCTAGTCTTTGATCCTTCCAATTTGACATGAAAATTGAAAACTTTCCTTCCCCCTTTTATTTTTGATGTTTCGAACAGCCCTCTAAGGGATGAACAAATTTTTGTTCATCTTTTAGATATTTAAGCCACATGTCATAATTAAATGAATATTAAATTCATTTAATTAGTGAATTTACTATTTTGCCTTTTTTATCTAATGACCAATATTTAATCTTATCAAAAATAAATGGCCAAGATCAAATCCATGTGTTTTTCACCTTTCAAATTTGCCCTCAAAGTTTCAAAATATTTCAAAACTGCCATCCATGGCAAATGTCCAATTTGCCCTCTAACTAGTCTTTATTTACAACAAGTCTTGAAAATTGCCATTCCATCAAAATTGAACCAAATTGGTTCCAATCCAACCGGCCATATCCCAAAATATCTTAGATTTTTATTCATGACATTTATTCGATCCAAATATTCGAATTTCACTCAATACGATTTCCAAATTTTCTTCCTTTGAACTTTAAAGCTTCATAGCAACTAATATAAGCCTCGTACGAAAAATCTGAGTAACACAAAAGTGTCACTCTTGGGGGTGAATAACTTTTGGAAATTATACTTTGGTCCCTGAACTTTTCCAAAATTTACACTTTAACCCCTAAACTTTCAAAATTTACATTTTGGTCACTATTCAAAATTTGGGTATTACAAATCATCTGCCCATTTTCGGCATCTTTTTTATGCTCAACATTAAAATTTTAAATTCTAAGCCTTAACCCTAAAAATATACTCTACTCCTAATTTCATAAACCCTAAGCCTTAAACTTATTTTTTAGTGTAAGGCATAGAAAAATGACAAAAAAAAAAAGCAGAAAATTTTTACTCCCGATTTTGTTTGGCTGCCGAACCCAATGCATCTATTCTAGCTCAACTCGAACATCTCTTAGTACATAAGTTAACAATAAACTAATTTTATAGGCTAATATAAGTTAAAATATTTTTAGTCGTCTAACCTAACTCGTGTACTTATATAATTATTTTTTCTTACGTTAATATTTATATAATAAAAGAATACATAAATATATCAACTAATTAAAGATAATCGCATAGATTTATTGTTTTGTCCTTTTGTTTGCAATTTAATGAAGTCATTTTATACGATGTTTGGGTATTATTATTATTATTATTATTATTATTTTAAAAATGATCATGCATTTAAAGATTAAGGATGCATGCATTAAATTTTCAAAAAAATGAAGATAATGCAGTCCATGAATACATTAGGCTAAATTAATCATTCCATACCTGTTTTGTTTCTCCCAATTTTGAAATGGACAAATTAGTCCCTTTAAAAACAATTTAGTTCATTTTAATTTTGAAAGCGAATAATTAGAAATAGTTAATCATGGTTTTAATTTTTTTATTTTTATTTTACATAATTGTAATTGACATAGTAAAAAATTTAACTCTTGACACTTATAAAATCAAATAAAAAAGAATTGAAAGTTTGAATCGATGAAACTTCCTATATTTTATTAGGTTGGTTTGATTGGTTCAATTGGATTAATTTTTCTAATTTTAATATTTTACAGATATTAGATTGATAAATATTTATAAAAACACACATTTGAGTCAATGATTAAGTTCCTTAGCTTCATTTGGTTGGGCTAACTTCAATTCAAACTATTAATATTAAATTCAAAGCCAATGTGTGATCTAGAGCAAGGGCAAGGGGACCAAACAGAATGTTATAAATTAATCAAGCGAGAGTATTATAATCAATGCTATTCATTTTGACAGTTTTATAAGCTAAGAAATTCAATATTACTAATCATTGCTAAGATGCTCATAAGATATTGTTCTCTCGTATTCTTGTAGGTAATGAGTTCGAGACCTACTATGAGCACTCTCTTTCCTTTTTCTAGAGTCTCTCTTTTCCCTCCTTTCTTGGTAGGATTAAGATTAGATTTAGGATTTGTCAAAAAAAATACTTATGAGATGTATATTATATTTTCAAATATTATAAGTTTAATTTAGTTTGACTGGTCAAATAATTTAAAACATAATATAACAAATATCACAAATGCATGGTAAATTTTATAAATATGAAAGAAAAATAATAAACATTACTTGACACAAATAAAATCGTATTTAAATTTTAAATAAATCATATTGATTTAAAACTATGGAATCTCAAAGCAATAAAAGTCTTAACTTATGTCATTGTTATTCTAAAAAAACTATTATCAAGTGAGATAAAATGCTTAATTTATCAATATATTTTTTATTTCGTAAGTTTTTCTCAATTTGATATTTAAATTTTTTGAACTATATCAGTGCTTGTGCTGATGTGATACTTCAACAATTAATCATGTTGCATCGTAACATTAATCGATTAAAATATTTATATCATCAAATGTCATACGTCACAACCTAATTAGTTGTTGAAATGTTACATCAACATCGTGGGTCAATTTGATTTTTTTTTTAAATTTAAGTATTGAATTGATTCATATTAAAAAAATTCAGATATCAAATTAAGAAAAAACGTCAAAATTCAAAGGTTAAAATATGACGGGAATGCTTGGGGCCGACAGAAATGGTAGATAGAGCCATATGGGTGCATCCTTTTCAATGTGGGAGGAAGTTCACCATCGCAAACCACCAGATATCTGCATTCCTGTGATCTTCCCCCTTCCCAGAATCCACCCAATTTCTCCATTTTTATTTTGCTCGGTCTTAGGTCAATATCGGACAAGGCATGGGTATTCCAAGATAAATGCAATATAATTCATATTTTATCATTAACTCTAACCACATTATCTGAATGAGTCTATAAAGTTACACCAAAATGCAACACAATATTTGATAAAAAAAATGCAACACAAAAAAGTGAGGGTTTTGATGTAAATTCATGAGGATGCAAATAAACACGTTGTATTGGGAGAAAACAGGACAGCTTCAAGTGATTGGGGACAGTCGGTTCAATTCATATCAGAACAGCACATCAACCACGTGCCTTGAAATCTGAAAACACGACGATGACCAAACTTGGTCCCCTTGAACGAGTCGCTGTAATTGGTTGCAGGTTCAATGTACTCCTCTATCCCACTAATTTTGTCCAGCATTAATTTTTAAAAAGTTGATTTTTTTAATTTTGACTATAATTATTTTAAATATTTAAATTAATTAAATTTTATAAAATATATATTTTTAAACTATTTGATATAAGGTTTTTAAAACATATTTGTTATATTTTTACCAATAATACATTTAAAGTAATAAATAGTCAAAGTTTAAAAAGTTTAACTTAAAAAAAGTCAATACTGGACACTTTTAGTGGGACGGAGGTAGTATGAATCATGTGAATGTTAGAATCAAAATATATTCGATACGAATATAAACTCAAGATCTATATATGCCAAATCATCAAGAACAAATACTAGATTTGCAGAAGCGTACCTGAATCCATTGATTGAGTTTTTTAGAGGGTTTGATTTTCCAAGATGATAGGTTACCTCTTGCCACACAAATCTCCGAAGAGAAAGGAGAGACATGCAAGTTAACCTATATCTCGGGGACTACTACCCCTTTATATAAACTGAATTAAAATAAATTTTTTAATATTTACAACTCTAACCCTTATTGAGTTATAAATATAACTTATGGTATCTACACATTTAATTCCATGACAATTTAATACCTATAACACGTGTAACATAATTGGTCACTTAATTTCGTGTCATACTTTATAATAGCAACATACATTATACATATGTGCCCACAATTGAAGATTTTAATCCAACAATCTCTCACTTGGGCAACATATGTTTCCCGAAAAATGTAAAACCTTATGAGTTCAAAAATTTGCTATCATACAATAGGTATTCTTTAACAATCTCGTCCATCAACTATATCCATATAGGATCAAAGCGGTCTTCGCCATATCAATCATGACTGGACCCATCAATGGTCATGTATACAAACACAATCAAATGACATAGATCAATCATGGTTACGTAGCATGAAAATTACATATAAATATGAACCCGAACATGCCTATTTCCAACTGGTCCTCTTTAAACTTAAATGAGGTCCTTATCAAAATAAGAAAAGAGTGAATAAACTGAATACTTTATTTTTGATCAGAAAATAACCAAATACATAAATGTCCGAAAATAAACATAAAGCAAACAAATAACGAACTCTCACTCAAACAATAATATCCTCAAATGATATAACACCTATATGAGCAGTATGCTTATGAAAGACCTTGGGTGGTAAGCCTTTATCATGGACTTTGTTCCAATGTGTTCTATGGATATTTGTCCACTTTGCACTATTTCTTTTACAACTAGTAACTTTATGTCTATGTGCTTTGACTTAGACGAGCTCCTATTGTTGTTTGAATACAATACTACTAACTTATTGTCACAAAATAATTTAAGTGGTCTTTCTATATTCTCCAAAATACGTAGCCCAATGACAAAGTTTCGCAACCATATTCTATGATTTGATGCCTCATAGCATGCTACAAACTCTGCTGCCATAGTGAAAGAAGCTATAAGTGTTTGTTTAGCACTTTTCCATGATATAGCTCCTCCAGCTAACATATAAATATAGTCTGTTGTAGATTTTCTGCTATCTTGGCACCCAAAAATCAAAATATAAATACCCTACAACACCAAATGATATGATTTCCTGGAAGTGAGCATGTAATTTTTTGTTCTCTAAAGATATCTCATAACCCTCTTAGCTGCTATCCAATGGTTCATACTAGGGTTGCTTGAATATTTTCCTAACATCCCAACAATATACGCAATATCCGAGTGCGTACAAATCTAAGCATACATTAGACTCCCAATAGATGATGTATAGGGAATCTTCTGTATTTCTTGAATTTCAAGGTTACTTTTAGGGCATTGGGCAAGACAAAATTTGTCTCCATTAGCGACAGGGGTGTCCATTGGTTTACTATTTTTCATGTCAAACCTTTTAAGTACTTTATTGATATAGTTCTTTTGTGACAATTCAAGAACACCCCAAGATCGATCTCGATGTATCTGAATTCCTAAAACAGAAGAAGTGTCCCCAAGATCTTTCATTTCAAAATGCTTAGATAGAAATCTCTTAGTTTCGTGCAATAAGCCTATATCATTTGTGGCAAGTAAAATGTCATCGACATATAAAATAAAAAATATATGCTTACTCCCACTGAACTTGTGATACACACAATCATCAACAATATTCATCTTAAAATCGAACGAGACAATTACTAGATGAAATTTTTGGTACCACTGACGAGAAGCTTGCTTGAGTCCATAATGGATTTTGTTAATTTGCAAATTGTATTCTTTGGGTATCCTAACTTAAAGTTTTATGGTTGCACCATATAAATTGTTTTTTCAATGTCTCCATTGAGAAACGCAGTCTTAACATTCATCTGATGTAACTCAAGATTAAAATGTGCTACAAGTGCCATGATTGTCCTAAAAGAGTCTTTCGATGAAACAGGAGGAAAATCTCTGAAAAGTCAATGCCTTTCTTTTGAATATATCCTTTAGCTGCAAGACGTGCCTTATAACTCTCCATATTACCATTTGCATCCCTTTTGGTTTTAACTATCTATTTACAATCAATTGGTTTTGTACCTTCATGTAACGAGACAAGTTCCCAAACTTTGTTGTATTGCATGGATTTATACTCTTCCTGAATGACATCAATCCACTTTTGAGAGATAATACTTTGCATGGCCTGATGAAAGTCGATTGGATCATCTTTCATCATTCCATTGTAATCCTCATTTTCTTGAAGAAATACAATATAATCATCTAGAATAACATTTCTCCTTTCTCTCGCGAATCTCCTTAATGACTGTAACGACCTTTCTTTTTTTCTAAAAAATTGCTAAAAAGGGAAAATATTTTTAGCTGGGTTTTTTGTGTTTTAAAAATTTTGTTTTTTGAAAATTAGGAAAAATTGAAATTTTGGGGATTTTTGAATTTAAAAACTTGTTTTTGTTTTAAAAAAGAAGAGTTGGAGTCGCCATCGGCCACTAAGGTAGGTCGGGCACCGTAAAATCATAGATTATTTTGAAAATAGGCTCAAGAGTTGATTACGTGTGGGGAATGATTAGCACCCCCATCACGCTCGAAAATCGGTACCAAAATAGACGTTGCTTTTAATCGATGAAAAATATTAAAATTCAAAATCGAATTTAATTGACTGTTCTTAATTGAATATAGGCCTTAATTGAACAAGCTTTAACAGTTTAGTGAGTTCGAATTAATTACCCGTTTAATTAACAAGGATGTCTGCACATCGGACCGTAGACTAAACTAACATCGAATAAGACCGACTGCCGTGTTAATTTACGGTTCGAATCAAGTACATCACCTTTATGCATGATACAAACAGTTAAAAATAATGTTATGAATTGTCAAAAATTTTATCCACTTTGATATTTACCTTTTAGACGGTGAAAATTAATTCGAATATTTGGTCAACATCCATTAAGCTCGGACTGTTACGACACAAATATCGAAATTAATAAATACCCCCTTTTTAGGAATTAAGGTTGATTAATTAACAATATAATTAAATACATTAAGTGTGAAATGGATGACAAGTTAAAGAATGTCACGAAATTGCAAATAAAAAGAACAAAAAGATAAATGCGGAAAATAAATACGAACAAAGAAAATAATTGCGGAAATTAAAGGATTTGGAAAAAGGACTAGATCGAACAAAAAAATTCGGAAAAGGGACCGGATCAAACATAAAAAATGAAAAAATTAAGTAGCGGAATTTAAATGCAAAAAAAGTAAATTGTAGTAATAAAATTCCATAAAATTAAATAGCAAAAATTAAATGGCGGAAATTAGATGTTAAAAGTTAGTAAGCTACAATAAAAGGGCCAAAATAATACTGGTCATTACTCGTTGCGGGTCACCGTAAGGCCGATTCGAATGGGAAACGATACATAAATAAAATAAATAAGCATAGATATTAAAATATAATATATATAATATATAAATAATAATAATAATATACATTATGTAGTATATATATAATATAATATATATAAAGAATATTTAAAGAATACGTAACTATATTATATAAATAATACAATATAATATAATATATACTACGTATTTCTTAATACATATATAATCATATATAATATATTATATAGTATAATAAAGAAATAATGCATAACTATGTTATAACATAGTATAATAAAGAAATAATGCATAACTATGTTATAACAATACGTATCATATGATGTAAGATAGTATATAATATATAAATGTGACATAATAATATGTAAAGATAATATATATAAAAAGGGATCGAAATGGAAAACAAGGAAAACAAAGGAGCTGATTTCGAAATGGAAACAGAATAGAAATGGGTGAAATTTTAAAAACAATACAATCGAGGGAGTAAAAACGAGATTAACCCGTGGCCAGTTTTAAAGTGGTGAAAAAAATGGGAGGATTGAAATGGCAATTAGCCCGTGACTAAAATGGAAGCGGGATAAAAGCTCGAGGACTAAAGAAGCAATTTGCCCATCACCCAAATGTGCGGATCCTTCCCGGGTATCCGGGCCAACGCACGGGTCCTATAGCTGCAAAACACAGCGTTTTGAAGTGTCTATAAAAGCCAAAATAATGAAAAAAAATCATTTTTTCAGAATTTTCAAAAAAATTTAGCAAATTCTCTCCCTCACCTTTGGTTTCCAGAATTCGGCCGCCGCCTCGGCGTGCAAAAATCTCTTTTTTGTCTTTTGAAACTGGTTTTAAAAATGACCCTCTATTTTTGATTTGTTCAAAAAAACCCAAAGTCCCCTTTCGATTTGTTCTTTTTTTAAAAAAACTCAAATCCCTTTTTTTGAAATCAATTTTGAAATCCTTGAATCTCAAACGGAGAAGACGAAAAGACAAAATAGAGACGACAGCAGTAGCTAATCCGACCGGTAAGACCCTAAGATCTTTTCTGTTTTTGTTTTTGTTTTTTCGAAAAAAGCAAAATAAAAAGAGGATACCTTTAAAATTTTCTTGATTTCTGGAATATCACATGTCTAGGGTTACATGCGTTTGTTTTCGAGGCTTTATAGCTGATTTTTACAAGGATTTAAAAACGAAACAAAATTTGGATTGGCTATTGCCTCTGATTGTTGTTGTTTTTTTGGATTTTTGTTTGCATGTGCTGGTTTTTGTTTGCCTTCTTGCAGGTGCGGCAGAGGCTTGTATGGGAGGGGACCATGCCCTGGCGTTTTTGGATGGATGCAAGGAGAGAGCAGAGAGGAAGCATGTGCGGCTGCCCACGTGGCCAGTGAGATGCTTATGTGGCAGAATATGAACCGACGTGGCCAATGACGCGGCCGTTGAGTTGGCAGAGAGACGAGAGGTCAATTTGGAACCTTTTAGAAGCTGTTGGCGGCTGGGTGGCTAGGGTTAGGGTTTTTTGGGATATCCATGTCAATGATCCGGGTCGGGTAGTGTAACGCCCTGAAATTGGGCCTAGTTGTGGTTCAGATCAGGTAGGTGGTTCGAAAGAACCTGTTTAGGCAATTTGAATAGTTTCGGGAAAATAATTTTTATAAAATTGATTTTGGTCAAAATAAAATATTAAAAAATGCTAGATATTACTTAATTAATATTTTAAGTAATTTTGTGTATTCGATTTGAGGAAATTAAGTCTGATTTTATGACATTTTGGTCTAGTGACTAAATTGAAAGTTTTCAAAACTATTTTTGGTGACTAAATCGTAAAAGGGTCAAAACTTAGAATCTTTAAGGAGCTAATTGACCAATCTTTTTTAATAGATTTCTCTCTTAATTTAGGTTATTTCTAAGGTGTTTTTAAATGGTTTTATAATTAAATAAAAGAAGATTTATTAAAAGGATCTTTAATTGCCAAAATCACTTTATTACGTAACTACTTTTCTTCCAACCTTTTTCTCTCAACTTTCTCAGCAACCAAACTAAGATTTCTACTCTAAAAATTCCAAGGATCAATTCCTATTGATTTCCTTTTTGATTTCTAATTGAATCCTTCAAATCCTATTGCAAAATTTCATTGGATTTCATCAAAGCCGGGCCAATTAAGGGAGAAATCAACAATTAGAGGTGATTTTCATTTCTCTCCTCTAATTAAAGGTTCTTTAATGAAATTCCAAAGTTTTTGATCCCTTTTTGTTGATTTATGTTAAGGAATTATGATTTTAATATGGATTTGTTGATTAAATTGAGTTTTATTTGGAAAATTATTAGAAATAGAATTGAATATGTTTTGGTGATGAATCTAAGTGATTTAGATCTTCGTTTGGATGTGTTTTAATGTTGAAAGAATTGATTAATCAATGAAATCCCGAAACTATATGGATTGCTAGTTTTCTAGGTTGTTCATAGATAGTTTTTGGTGTGATCTTGTTACTATAGTGATGCTGGAGGTATAAAGACGTGTTTAAGTTGTTTTTGGATGCTAATTGATGTTGTTAAGGTGTTAGAATCTTTAGATGTTGGCTGGGCTTTGTCTAAGTAAGGTTTGGTGGTATTTTTTATAGATGTAGAGAGGTGTTTGATGGATTCTAGTGAGGTGAGGTTGTGTTTGTTGGTTGATGGAGGTTTGTGATACAAAGATGTGTTTTAATCCTCTATTTTTGATTGGGTAAAGCAAGAGAGTTGAATCCTTTACCTTTTGGAGGAGGCACGAAAGCTTCGGAAGCTTGATTCGTGCATCGGCAAGCAAGCATTGGTTTGTTGGTGAGTGGAAAAGTGTTTTACTGTTGTTAAAAGGTTTGAAAATGAGTTGTGGGAGTTTAGATAAAGTTTGATACACTTTTCTAAGCTCAGAAGTAAGTATCGATTGAGCTTTCTCTCGATTTTGGCTTTTGCAAAATGAAATCTCATACACATGTTATGGTTTTGATTACTCACTGTATTATGCATGTTTTAGAAATGATTTATAATGCAAATGATCATATATGATGCCTTTTGAGAATGACAGATGGTTTATGAAAGTATTTTTTAGAATACTAAAATCCATGGTTAATGTATTTGAACTCGGATTGATTTGATGCATATGTAAAACAGTGAGGTAATGTTGGTTTATTGAATATATTGACAAGAGGTTGTGTTTAAAATGTTATCGAATGTAGTTGGCTAGCCATAGGGTTTAAAGTGCACTATAAAAAGTTGCCTCATGTGTGTCAGGGTGTAAGTGTCTGTAATCTCCACCATGACAACCGCAACGGTTGAGGTGGGTAAATGTTTCGTTTTCTCCCGCTGGTGGATTTATACATCCAAACCGTGGAGGTGGGTAAAATTTTCATTACTCCAGTTTGAACCGTTGAGGTGGGCAATTGTGCCGTTACTTTGGTTTAAGTATGTATGAGAAGTGGTTGTGTGAACCACTTGAGAAATTCGTGTATCCGGTGTGCTTTATAAAATGAAAGGTTGCTGGTTTTGAGTTACTTGAAAACCAATATATGAGATAATGTATCATGAGAAATGGATTATGTTCGTATAACATGATTTATACATGTGGTACTCTTTAAGCTTGTTATAATAGAGTTGTGTAGTGAAGCTTAAATTGAGGTAGAGATTGTATCCGTGATAAATGTGTTGAAAATGATTTAAATGTGCATTTTGAGATGATTTGAGGAGTATGAGATGTTTTTCCACGAGACAATTAAATGTGATTTGAATTAAATGGTTTTAAATGCATTGATGAGTGTTTTTGCAGATCTCTCACTAAGATTATTGCTTACGCTCTCTTTTCCTCATCAATGTAGAGAAATAGACTTCTCGGACAGCGTGTGAGCAAGGAAGGATCCAAGGATTTGATACATTTCAAAGTATGATTTCATTAGTACCAAGTAGTAATAAGAAGGCAATGTGGCCGGGTTGCTTTGGGAGATGTATTTTGGTTACTCCCTATTTTTATAAGTTTGGATTACTGTTTTGGACTTGTATGATGCTTTATACTTGGTTTTGAGGGGTTGGGAGACATTAAGCATGCTTGGGTAGAAATCAAGCTCTTAGGAGAATGTTTGAGTATGCCATGCTTAGTATGATCTCTTGCCATGTTGCCATGCTTGATGATTGGATGTTTGTGATGCTATATGACGAGTAGAGGTTGAATTGAAGGTGTTATATGTTGCGTGTTTTGAGTGCAACGCAAGCGGTGCAAGTATACACGTCGCAAGTAATAGTATAGTAAAGATATCGCCTCCACAGGGATTGGTTTGGGCCACTTTGCTTAAGCTACTGCGTTATAAGAGATAGATTGGATGGTGATGTATAATAAGTAAAATAAACTAAGTAAACAGAAATAAAGGATAAAGTAATCGAATAAGAGAGTAGGTCGGGTTATTGTGAGTTGTGTGGTGATGGTCGAATGGACTGTCGTGGTAATTGAGTGCTAGAGTAGCTCATTCGTTTCGTCAATTGGATCCAGTCGGATTGCTTGGGCAATTCTACGATTGCCTGGGCAATTGGGCGTCAACCTTTAAAGTTCGGCAAAGCGTTCTTCAATGGCTTCTCGTTATCCCTAACTCGAAACACTGTTAATTGTGCATGCCTTGGTGATACATCCCTGCGTTAACCATGGATGGACAACAACCGATCTTGCGCTTCTTTTAGCCGTTGAAATTCGCTACTTATTCTTAAGTCGAATTAGTCTTCACCAACTTTTGTTTGTATGAAGATCATGCTCATTCGTTTCTTGAATCTAAGTTTCCCGATATTAGATAAATGGATGAATTCACGAGATCCTCTCCCAATTCACTCGAATTAAAATAAAACCAAGAATGAACAAACTTTGAAATTAAATTGTAACTCAAAAACCTAAACAATCTAAAAGTTTATCAATTCATGGCTGGGTTCGAAAGATATACAAAGAAAAAATTCCCAGCCATGTATCGCATAAGAATAAAGAAGAAGGAGATGAAGAACGTGCGATCTGTTCTCTCTTTCTCTAAGTCGATTCCCCTCTCCCCCTTAAAGGCTACGGCTTGGTCTCTTTTTTATAGGGGATGATTAGGTCAGACTTGTTGTTGATGAGGAGGAGTTTTATTTGGAAATAAATTCAATAAAAGAAATAATTAATCTCTTATCTTTTTCCTTAAAATTTCCTCACAAATCTAACTTTAAATCTCCGTTAAATGCTGCATGGAAATCCAAATCTTTGGGGTCTTTTCCATCTTTATCTCCAAGACTCCTCACAAATTGGAGTCTTTATCTCCGTTAAATTCTGCTTGTAAATCCAGATTTTAGGGAGTTATCCCTTACTTTTCGAACTTATCCAAAAATAGGGCAGACTTATCCCGAATTGCCACGGCAACTGGTTCGGCATGTCCTTCAAAATTTGCCTCAATTTCTACGACATGTAGCACTTGCCAAGGCAATACTAACCTGCACAAATTAAATCCCAAATCAGCGACTTTTCCACGAAAAATAACCAAAAACATCTAAATGAAATGCCAAGCTCAGTAATGAAGGAAACTAGGAAATTATGCATGAATGCCTAACAATGCAACTAAAATGTGCCTAAGTCTAACAATAATATAAGCAAAAAGGGGAAGAAAAATAGTACTTTTGAACACTCATCACACCCCCAAACTCGAACTATTGCTTGTCCTCAAGCAATGCAAAACTAACAATTACCTGCCAAGACTTTAATCATCAAAGACATGCTTTAAACTTGACTTCAAAACTCAGAACCGTGGCACAAAGTATGATCACCTTTTGAATTTTTCGGATAGCATAGAAATTACCAGGTAACAAACTATAATGCTCGTAATAATATGTGTGCGTGGTTGTGTACAAGTTGATTTTAAAGATTCTATGTGAACAATAGGTTTTTATCAATTTAAGTATCGGGGCATTTAATTTTAAGTTTACTAGAGCCAATTTCGGGCACCTCTAGCAAAACAAGCAATTTCTTAATTAAATTTTACTAGAGCCAATTTCAGGTACTGTTGCGCATAATAAGTGCTCCGCAATTGTGCAAGTGTACACGTCGCAAGTTATAGTATAAAAAGATATCGTCTCCACAGGGATTGGTGCCACTTCAAGAATCTAATCTCTTACACTGTAAAAAGTAAAAGAACACAAGTAGAAGATTGTAGGAGTTTTAACTAACAACTAAACTAGGAAGGAATAAAGTAAAAGAATATGTAATCAAATGAGAGAGAATAGGCCATGTTATCGTGAGTTGAAGTTTGATAGCCGATTGGATCGTCTTGGTAAAAGAGTGCAATGGTAACTCAGTTGATGTGGCAACTTACGCAGTGGGGTTGCCTTGCCAACTAATCGACGGTTGCCTGGGCGACTAGCTGGGCAACTACTTGGGCGGTTGGGCAGTAACTTCAAGGTTCGGCAGAGCATTCTTCAATGGTTTCTTCTTATCCCTAATTCGAAACTCTAGCTAATTATGCATGCCTTGACAATACATCCCTGCGTGAATCAAGGGTGAACAACAATCAATTTTGCGCTCCTCTTAGCCGTTGAAATCCTTAACTTATTCCTAAGCCGGATTAATCTTTACCATCAATAGATTGAATAAAGACCATACTCATTCGTTTCTTGAATCTAACTCTCCCGATATTAGATAAATAGATGAAGTTACGAGATACTTTCCCAATTCACTCACAAACAAGAAGAAAAACCAAGAATAAGTAAACCTTGAATTGAAAGTGCAAACCCTTATTACCTAAACAAAATCCAATTGTTTCTCACAGCCACAAAACACAATAACGTTAGCCAAATATATTTAGTTCATGGCTAGGTTCCAAAGAAACACAAGACAAAGAATCCCTAACATAAACGTAATTGAACAAAGAAGAAAAAGATGAAGAATGGTTGAAGCCTTGGTCAAATTCTCTCCCCTTTGCTCTTGTAGAAATCTCTCACTGCTCTCCCTGTCGAAATTTCTCTCTTCTCTCCTTATGGAGTTGACGGCTTGGTCCTCAATTTATAGGGCTAGGTCAAAGTCTTTTTTAAGGAGGAAGTTAAGTGGGAATTAAATACTTTTAAAGAATATAATTCTTTATTATATTTAAATTCCTTCTAGATCTTCTCATATCTTCTTGGGATTTAATTTCTCGTTAACATCTTCATGGAAATCAAACTCCTTTGGGATTTAACTTTGCTCCACATCATCTTGGGTTTATCTAGTCATCAATTTCGACTGCCATATCATCTTATCCTTTATCGAAAATTGCCCTGGCAACTAGCTCGACATCTCCTTCATGCATTGCCCTGACAACTGGTTCTAGCTTTGCTTTGGCAAGTGATTCTGCACACACACAAAAACACACCAAAACAATATCTTTTTCCATAAAATTAAGCAAAATATGAAATCAAGCTTGTCCACCAAGGAAACAATGCAAACATGCATGAATGGCTAATAATGCATCTAATATGAGCCTAAGTCTAGCAATAATATAAATAAAAAGGGTGAACAAAATAGTACTTTTAGACACTTAACACACCCCCAAACTTGAACTATTGCTTGTCCTCAAGCAATGCAAACTAACAATTACCCGCCAAGACTTTAATTTCCACAAACTTAGCTTTGAACTTGATTTCAATTCTCAGAACCGTGGCACAAAGCATGATTGGCTTTTCATTTTTCAGAAAACTTAGGAGTTACTCGGAATCAAACTATAATGCTTGTGAGTGTGTGTGCAGAGTTGTGTGCAATTTGATTTTTCGGATTCTATGCAAACAAGAGGTTTTCAAATTACTTCATTTGGTTCTTTTAACATGTTTTAACTAGATCCGGTTTCGGGCACCTCTAGTGTTTTGTTTTTAGTTTTCTTAAGTTAAATTAATTTATTCGACTAGAGTCAGTTTCGGGCACCTCTAGCTATCAATTTTTAGCACATACTAGAGCCAATTTCGGGTACCTCTAGCAATCAATTTTTTTAGCATATACTAGAGCCAATTTCGGGCACCTCTAGCATTCATCCAATTTTTATTCTAATCCCCCAATTTTTTAACTATCAACCTAAGTTCGCTAGAATTCCTTAAATCAATCAATGCCACAACAGTTTTTCATCAAGTTTAGCGTCATAGTACGATTCTAAGTGTTTCCACGTTTATCCTAGAATAAAAAGTTCTATCAATTAAGTACATTGGCAAAGTTATCATCAGATATTCATCAAATCTAGGCAATTCTTGTTCCAACTAAAGGCATGGCAAGCAATTTATGTATCCTAAATGCAATACTTAAGATGAATGCAACTAAACATGGTAACTAACTAATAACAATCCCCCCAAAATCGAGTGAGGCATTGTCCTCAATGCATGAAAAAAATAAAAAATAAAATAAAAAGAAAAATAAAGAAAAGTAAAATGCAAACGAGGACTTACTCTGAGAGTTCGTCGTCGTGGATGATTAGTTTCCTATTGGTCAGTGTCTTGATTCTTTTGCTTGAACATGGTGGTTGCTTCCTTGTTGCCGATGGTGGAATCGATCCTCGTACGGGGTTGTCCTCATCGTCCTCTTCATCAATGTCATTGGCTTTTCACTTGGGCTTGGAGGATTCGATTGGTGCGGTCTTTTTTTGGTGCAATGGAGGACTCGTCCGAATCAAAAAAATTAGACAATGATTCAGTACGAGTTGATTCGGGCATAGGTGCTTTACCTTTAGCTTTTACAGTGGTTGCCGGAGCATCTTTAGCTTTGGTTGTCGCGACATCTTCAGTGTTGGTTGCCGTGGCAACTGCTTGGGCAGGCACAATGTAGGTTGCCACGGCATCATCTATTGCGGTTGCCGTGCCAACTGCTTCATTGGTTGTCGTGGCAAGCATTTCAGCAGGAAAGATGGGGAACGACACGCGGCTGTCCGAGTACTTTTCCAGGATAACTTGGGTGATGGCATTGTTGTGATCATTCATGTACTGCATGAACATTTGTTGACGGTCTTCAATTTGCCGAAGGCGGTTCACCAACGGTTGTAAGAGTGTTTTAAGTTGTCTATGGGTTGCTGTCCGAGTTGCCCATGCATCGGTTGCTTGGACATTAAGAGTTGCCGAGGCGGTAAGAGTTACCGCGATAATTGAAGACGTTAGGGATTTTACCGGTACCTCTCCCATTACCTTTCAGATTTGTGCTCGATTTCAACCGGACTTTGGTAGGGCCTTTTCATCAGTGGACTCACTTGGAACATGCATCTCCTTGCAAAGATTGGAAATTAAGCAAGGAAATAAAAGAGAACCCTTGTCTTTTATTCTACATACAAAAATCTCACCACAAATAATTTTTCCAATATTAATGGTTCGATTATGCAAGATAGAATGTATGAGAAAAAGACGAGGTGTATCAACGGTGGTATTATGTGTTGTGGGCATTAAAGAAGTTTTAACAAACTTATTCCATAATTTTTCCTCGGGCTTAAGCCGAAGGTGATTTACCGTGCCCTTGTATTTACCGTCATTCTAATGAGTTCCCGGTAGAGTGAGTTCTTGAAGCACCTTGTCGAGTTGCTTGGGCGTGAGTTGATCAACAAAGGCTTGATGCTCGTCCTTCTCAATGTAGAGCCCGTAAAAGGTGTTGATGTTTTCGGGGCTTATGAGTATAGCCTTGTCACGAACAAAAACATAAGGATTATCCGGGTTAGGTGAGTGAGCATAGAATTCTCTTACCCATGAGATGTTACCCGGTTCCGATTGTTGGCAAAAGATCTGCCACTTTTTACGTGCAATCCTTTCGAAGATGAATGGTTCAAGGACGAAATCTTGATGAGAGTTGGAGTATTCAAAGCCTTGTTCTTTGCAAATCTTCCGGCTTTCAAACTTGGAGTGAAATCTTTCTTGAACCACTGGTGTAGCAAACTTCTTGTATCTTGGTTCTTTAGAGGAACTTGGATGAACCAAAAATTCGATTTTGGATGCCATGGATGATCTTGGTTGTGAGTTTGGTAGAAACAAAGAAAAGAAAGCAAAAGAAACTAAAGAGTTGCAAGATGAAAAATAGGAATAGGTTTCTTGGAAGTTAAGGGTGATGGGTTAAATAGAAAAGATAGGTAGTAAATATGGTGGGTGGGATTAATTGGAAAGAAAGAAAACAAGTGTTTTGATTTAGGGGTAGGGGGCGGCTAGGGTATTTGGGGAAGGAGAAGGGTTTGGCCGGGTATGTAGGGTTTATTTAGTTTAAATTGGAGGCTTATTATAAGCCTTAGATTTAACCCATTAATTTCCTTGTTGAGGAAGTTTCCTTCTTGAATCAAATTCCTCTTTATCTTGAACTCTTTTCCTACAATGCAAAAACAAATAAAATAAGGATTAAAATTAAACTAATAAAAGAAAATAAATAAAGATGTGCAAAGAAATTCTTAAACTTAAAATTTAAAAGCAATTAGATAAATATGAAAGAAAGATGTAGTCTTAATCTTAAAGAAAATAAATAAATCTATCCTGAAAAGAAAAAAATAACCGAAATTAATAAATAATAAAAAAATTAAATATTTCAAAGAAAAAAATAAAAAGAAAAAGAAATTATCGAAAGGAGAGCATGCTCATGCATGTCCTAAGGTGACCACTTCTTTGTTACGTTCCACATGGGCACCGTTGTAGTGCTTCAATCTTTGTCCGTTAACTTTGAATTCATGTTCGTCAGTGATGGACTTGATTATCACGACACCATGAGAGAATGGTTTGACAACTTTGAATGGTCCCGACCATCTTGATTTCACTTTTCCTTGGAAACGTTTCAACCGAGAATTGAATAAGAGAACTAGTTACCCTGGCATGAATTGTCGCGGCAATCGTTTCTTATCATGCCATTGCTTTGTTTTTTCCTTGTAGATTCGTGCATTGTTATAGGCGAGTGCACATAATTCTTCTATCTCGTTGAGGTTCAACAAACGCTTTTGTCCGGCACTTTCCCAATCCATATTCACGGTCTTGATTGCCCAATATGCCTTGTGTTCGATTTCCATCGGTAGATGGCATGTTTTGCCATAGACAAGTCAGAAGGGAGACATACCTAAGGGTGTTTTGAATGCAGTGCAATATGCCCAAAGTGTGTCATCTAGTCTTACTGACCATTCCTTCCTAGAGGGATTTACAACTTTTTCGAGCATACCCTTCAATTCTCTGTTGGAAATTTCTGCTTGCCCATTGGTTTGTGGGTGATATGCTGTGGCAATTTTGTGTGATACACCAAAGCGTTGTAACAGCTTAGCGATGAGTCTGTTGTCAAAGTGCTTACCTTCATTATTGATAATTGCTCTCGGCATCCCAAATAGTGTAAATATATTTTTCTGCAAGAATCGTTGCATGGTCTTGGAATCGTTGGTGGGAACTACAGCTACCTCAACCCATTTAGACCATAGTCGACGACAAGTAGAATGTAGAGGTTGCCGAATGAAGATGGGAAAGGTCACAAAAAATTGATCCCCCATACATCGAACAATTCCACCTCGATGATGTTTTGGAGCGGCATCTCATGTCGTTTAGAGATATTGCCCATCCTCTAGCAACAATCACATTGCTTGTAAAACTCTTGGGCATCTTTGTACAGTGTTGGCCAATACAAACCGGATTGCAAAACTTTGGCCGCGGTACGTGTTCATCCAAAATGTCCTTCATAGGGTGAAGAATGGCATTGCAGTGTACATTTTGCTGCTCCTCTTTAGGGACACATCGGCGTATAACCTGATTTGCACATTGTTTAAACAAAAAAGGCTCATCCCAAAAGTAATGCTTAGCATTATGGCGGAAATGCTTCTTCCCTTGGTGAGTAAGGCCATAAGGTAAAATACCAAAAACAAGGAAATTAACTAAATATGCGTACTAGGGTATTGCCGAGGCATGTGCTGCCATGGCAACTGCTTCTATGGTTACCGAGGAGTGCGCGTCTAGAGTTGTAGCGGCATACGCGTCAAGGGTTGCCGAGGCATGCACATCAGTGGTTGCCGAGGCATACATTGTCGAGGCATGCACATCAGTGGTTGCCGAGGCATACGCGTTTGGAGTTGCCAAGGCATGCGCGTCAAGGGTTGCCGAGGCATGCACGTCAAGTTGTTGAGGCACACGTGTCTGGAGTTGCTGAGGTGCGCGCGTCAAAGGTTACCGAGGCATGCGCATCCATGGTTGCCGAGGCAACTAACAGTTGCTTATCCGGGAATGCATCGCATATCTCTAAATTCGTGTCCTCCTCCCTACTGCGTTCTAAGCGTGATAAATGATCGGCCACTTGATTTTCTGTTCCTTTCTTGTCCTTAATTTCAATGTCAAATTCTTGTAAAATTAATATCCAATGAATCAAACGAGGTCTGATATCCTTTTTAGCAAATAGATACTTAATTGTTGAATGGTCCGTATGAACAATTACCTTTGTACCAATCAAATTGGATCAGAACTTGTCAAATGCGAAAACTACGGCTAGTAACTCTTTCTCCGTTGTTGTGTAATTCCCTTGAGCACTATTAAGAGTTTTACTAGCATAGTTATCACATGAAAGGTCTTACCAGTGCATTGGCCTAGGACTGCTCCTACCGCGAAATCACTTGCATCGCACATGAGCTCAAAAGGTAGCGTCCAATCTGGTGGAACGACAATGGGTGCCGAGGCAAGCTTTTCTTTTAGGGTTTCGAATGCTTGGGGTGCAAGAATCGTCAAAATTGAAGGCTTTATCCTGTTCAAGCAAATTGCAAAAGGGTTTGGTAATCTTAGAAAAATTATGAATGAACCTCATGTAAAAACCTGAATGTCCAAGAAAGCTTCAGATTCCTTTAACCGAACTTGGTGGGGGTAATCTCTCGATCACGTCCACCTTGGCTTTGTCTACTTCAATTTCCTTGGATGAAATCTTGTGGTCGAGAACTATTCCTTCATCTACCATAAAATGGCACTTCTCCCAATTAAGGACTAAATCAGTTTCTTCACATCTTGCCAAAACCTTCTCTAAATTGTCGAGGTAACTGTCGAAGTCATTACCAAAAACAAAAAAAATCATCCATGAAGATCTCAAGGAAGTCTTCGACCATGTCTGAAAAGAGTGTCATCATGCATCTTTGGAAGTTGCTGGGGCATTACACAATCCGAACGGCATCCTTCAGAAAGCATAAGTACCGTATGGGCATGTGAAGATTGTCTTTTCTTGATCTTCTGGTGCTATGGCAATTTGATTGTAACATGAATAACCATCAAGAAAACAATAAAAGGGTTTACCTGCAAGACGGTTAAGCATTTGATCAATAAAGGGTTGCCGCGACATCCTTATCGCTGGTTGTCGAGGCAATTACTGGTTCAGCATCTGAGGCTTTGCTACTGAGTTCATCTTGATCTTTTTGTGGAATTTTGTTTGATGAGCGAGCTTAAGCCTCTTTAAGTTGTTGGCCACTTCTGGTGGTGATCGCCTTACATTAATCATGGCCAGTTCCTCTTGTGACTTCAGTATCACTAGGTAAACCTCCTTGCAGTCTAGTATTCAGGTTTTGAGCAAATTGACCGACTTGATTTTCCAATGATTTAATTGCCGCCTCTTGGTTTTGCAATCTCATATCGGTCCTGTTAATAAAAGCATCAGTTCTTTTTATGAAGTTACTATTCTCAGCCATATAAGATTCAGTTTTCAACATAAAAGCATTGAGAGAATTTTCCAAAGAACTAGATGTTGTCGGTTGTTGCTGCGGCAACTGTTACCGTGGCTTATTCTGTTGGAATCCCGATGCTTGTGCATTCTGATTGTTCTGGTTTAGAGTATTGTTGGGATTACTCCATGAAAAATTCGGGTGGTTCTTCCAAGCTGGATTGTATGTATTTGACATCACATTGTTGTTCTAGTTGTAATTGCCCACATAAAAGCTGGATTCCAGATTCTGCATACATTCAGAAGAATCATGGTTACCACCACATAACTCACAAAGGAGTCTATTACCTTGACCTCTTGTGTGTTGTTTGGTTTTTGCATGTTCTGGACCATCTTGGTTAGAGTGGCCAATTGTGCCGAAATTGAATCTGATGATCCCAGTTCATGTATTGTGGCTTGGCGTCTAACTCCTCCTCTTCTAGCAGAGGGGAATTGATAATCATTCTTGGCAAGCCTGTTTAGAATTTTCATTGCTTCCTCTGACGACTTATCTAGGAGTATGCCGTTTGCCGAGGCATCTAGCATCATCCTTGTTGGTGTATTCACAGCGTTTTAAAACATTGTTACTTGTGTCCGTACTGGGAATCTGTGTAGGGGGCATTTGTGTAGAAGTTCTCTATATCGCTCCCAAGCCTCGTACATGGATTCATCATATGCCTGCCGAAAAGAAGTAATTTCGTTACGAAGCTTATCAGTCAAATTTGTAGGATTAAATCGAGCAAGGAAATCACGACAAAGATCGGTCCAAGATCCCATTGATCTGGCAGGAATACTATTTAACCATGCTTTCGCCCCATCCCTCAGTAAATAGGGGAATAATCTTAGTCGTAAAACATCGGGGTGACCCCTTGTATTTTGAATGAATTGCAAATCCCGAGGAAAGATTTAAGATGTTATCGTGCATCTTCAGTTGCTGAGCCGCCAAATTGACCAATTGTGTTTATCATATTGAACATCACCAGTTTCAACCCATAGTGGTCGGCTTCAATTTCAGGTTTGACAACTCCTGGATTAATTCCTTCAAGATCTTCTTCAAGATAGTCTTGAATAGTTCTGTTTCATGCAAGAATCACTCCTCCTCCTACTGGAACATCTTGATTCATATTGCCATCTTGATTAGCCATTGCTACTCTTAACATTCGGCTGAGTCTTTGCAAGGTTCGTTCGATTTCTGGATCAAAGGGATATTCTGGTGTAATCGGTCTAGCCCTGGTCATATACCAATGCAAAACCAAAGTTTGTTAACCCTTTGAATCTTAAACAAGAAAAATAAAAAGTGCAAGAAAATAAAAACAAAGTTGCTATTGCCAATCCCCAGCAACGGAGCCAAAAACTTGTTGCGCGTAATAAGTGCTCCGCAATTGTGCAAGTGTACACGTCGCAGTTATAGTATAAAAGATATCGTCTCCACAGGGATTGGGGCCACTTCAAAATCCAATCTCTTGCTCTGTAAAAAGTAAAAGAACACAAGTAGAAGATTGCAGGAGTTTTAACTAACAACTAAACTAGGAAACAATAAAGTAAAAGAAGATGTAATCAAATAAGAGAGAATAGGCCAGGTTATAGTGAGTTGAGGTGTGATAGCTGATTGGATCGTCTTGGTAAAAGAGTGCGAGGGAAACTCAGTTGCTGTGGCAACTTACGCAACGGGGTTGCCTTGGCAACTAATCGACGATTGCCTGGGCGACTAGCTGGGCAACTACTTGGGCGGCTGGGTAGCAACTTCAAGGTTCGGCAGAGCATTCTTCAATGGTTTCTTCTTATCCCTAAGTCGAAACTCTAGCTAATTATGCATGCCTTGACAATACATCCCTGCGTGAATCAAGGGTGAACAACAACCAATCTTGCGCTCCTCTTAGCTGTTGAAATCCTTAACTTATTTCTAAGCTGGATTAATCTTCACCATCAATAGATTGAATAAAGACCATACTCATTCGTTTTTTGATTCTAACTCTCCCGATATTAGATAAATAGATGAAGTTACGAGATCCTCTCCCAATTCACTCGCAAACAAGAAGAAAAACCAAGAATGAGTAAACCTTGAATTGAAAGTGCAAACTCTTATTACCTAAACAAAATCCAATTGTTTCTCACAACCACAAAACACAATAACCTTAGCCAAATAGATTTAGTTCATGGCTAGGTTCCAAAGAAACACAAGACAAAGAATCCCTAACATAAACCTAATTGAACAAAGACGAAAAAGATGAAGAATGGTTGAAGCCTTGGTCAAATTCTCTCCCCTTTGCTCTTGTCGAAATCTCTCATTGCTCTCTCTGTCAAAATTTCTCTCTTATCTCCTTATGGAGTTGACGGCTTGGTCCTCAATTTATAGGGCTAAGTCAAAGTCTTTTTTGAGGAGGAAGTTAAGTTGGAATTAAATACTTTTAAAGAATATAATTCTTTATTATATTTAATTCCTTCTAGATCTTCTCCTATTTTCTTGGAATTTAGTTTCTCTTTAACCTCTTCATGGAAATCAAACTCCTTTGGGATTTAACTTTGCACTACGTCATCTTGGATTTATCTAGTCATCAATTTCGTCTGTCATATCATCTTATCCCTTATCAAAAATTGCCCTGGCAACTAGCTCGTCATCTCCTTCATGCATTGCCCTGGCAACTGGTTCCAGCCTTGCTTTGGCAAGTGATTATGCACACACACAAAAACACACCAAAACAATATCTTTTTCCACAAAATTAAGCAAAATATGAAATCAAGCTTGCCACCAAGGAAACAATGCAAACATGCATGAATGGCTAATAATGCAACTAATATGAGCCTAAGTCTAACAATAATATGAATAAAAAGGGTGAATACAATAGTACTTTTAGACACTTAACATGCACCTATCGCGATTCTTTAATGTCTAACAACTAGAACCGGTTTCGGGCACCTCTAGTGATTCTTAATTAGAGCCAGTTTCAGGAACCTCTAGCAAGAAATTTTTAAATTTTAATTTACCCAATATTTTAAGCAACCTAAGTTCACTAAGTTTCTTTCAATCAACAAGCCACAATCGTGTCAATAATATTCAGCATCATAGTAAAATTCTAAGTTCTTTCCATGCAATCCTAAATTTAAAGGTTGTTTAAATTAAGTGTAGTGGCAAAAATTCATCATTGGATATTCAACAAGTCTTAAGCAATTAAATCCAATCAAAGGCATGGCAAGTAACATGTGCAACCTATATGCGATTACTAAAGATGAATGCAACTAAACATGAAACTAATTAGAAACAAATACCCCACAAACTTGAGAGAAACATTATCCTCAATGCAATTAAAGATTAAAATGTAAATTAGTTAGTTGGAAAGGTCGTCACCTAGAATGACGAGTTTCCTTCGAGCCGTTTGCTTGATGTGTTTGCTGGCTCGTAGTGGTTGTGTGCGTTTGGCTGGTAGTGCGGCTTTAGCCCTCACTTACAGAACCTTACCGCTTTGTTTATCCTCTTTTTTGGTCTCTTCGATGATAGAAGCTTTGCGCTTCAACTTTGATGGCTCGACCGGTGGTGATTTCATTGGTTCAGATATGCTCTCGTCCAAATCTGTAAATCCATGTAATGATTAAGTCTCTGAAGGTTCAGTCATATGCATTTTACCTTTATCTTGTGCGGCAGTTGCCTTGGCATCTTCAGTTGCCGGGGCAAGTAGGTTAGCAGAAAACACCGAGAAAGGCACGGTGTTGTCGGGGTACTTTTCAAGGATCACTCGTGTGATAGCTACGTTATGGTCCTTCATGTACCGCATGAACAACTATTGCTGAGCCTCTATTTGCTCTAATCGTTGTATCAAAGTATGAAGGATGTCGATAATCCCATGCATGCTTGCCAAGGCATGTGCACTTGTCATGGCATATACACTTGCCGCGACATGTTTGGTTGCCTGGGCATTAGCTGGATCAGGGGTCATTTTTTGCAACTGCTGGTTTCTGTGGTTGCTCCTCCCCTATCATCCGTATATAGTGGCTCCTAGTCCACGCAGTTTTCACAGTCAGTTTCTCGTCCATGGTATCAACTCGCCTTGGACATAGTCTTGAGATTCTTGGCCATGGGTTTTTAGGTTCCGGGGGGTTCTTGATTTGACAAGTAAACAAGAAAGTAAAAAGAAAAATTTATGAGTTCAAGAGGGGAAGGAAGTAAGGAAACTCCTTATCCCTTGAAACTCTCAACCTTAAAATAAAAAATAAAAGGATAATTATCAAAATAAACGAAAATAAATAAAAAGAACGCTTGAGAAGGGTCGTTTATGATACTTCTTATAGTCCATCCGCACTCTCATCGGGTGACAATATTGCCCAAAAAGAGTTGGGCCAATGTGCTCACAACTACTCACTTTTTCGTTACCATGGTGGTGTCTTTCTTTCGTGCTCCCTTGTAGTCCATGTATATCCTCCACCTTGCTATTATTCTTGAAGGCATGAATATATTACTAGAAAAAATTATATTAACATACAACCATTTAATTACCTCATTCTCGTTGACCTCCATCATGGTTGGCTGTAGCCTTCGTTGTTGGGAAAATTGCTGCTCAAGCCAATTGTCGTGGCAATCATTTGCCAAAATTCTATGCATGCCAAGGGAAAAACCAATCTTATGAAAAGCTTTATGAATGCAACCACTGTTTTCTTTAGGCTTCTCAAACATCTCCATCAATAGAGATTTGGATGGCTTCAGATCTACTAACTTTGATTCCTCAAGACATACCTGCAATGGATGGGGCGAGTTTTAAAGAATTCAAAAGGTTCAACCACCACCTTCTCATATTTCATTAATAGAGTATCGTTATCTTATTGATCCTGTATGTGGTCTTGCAATTGCCGTGGCAATGGTGGATAAGCGCAAACCAGAGATTACTGCTTTAGCATCAGTGTTGTAACATTCTGGGCATCAAATTCCTCAAAATATACTGTAGCATTACCCTTTTCAGCCTCATTGAATGTTGTTGCGGCATTACTCTACTCAGGGAGCTCTCTTCGCATTGCTCATTGTCTTCTTGCTTTGGGACTTCAGTATCCCTACGACTTAATTGTTGGGGTATGTTATCCAAGACATATGTTAATCACCTCGATCGATCTTTCGCTTCTTTCAAAAGTACATCCATCCTGGCTATTCTCGCATCCATGAAATTTGATAGTTCTTGAAAGTTACCATATTGCGGTGGCAATTGATTGAATTCGAGAAGAGAATCAGGTCTAGCCATGAAAGCTTGAAACGTTTCCTCTAGGGAATTTGAATGTTCTTGACGAGGACTATATTGCCATGGTATATCTATTGCAGTAACAAAAATGTTATGGTAAAAAAATTTGAGCATTTTAATCATACCATGAAGGATTTTGCTGATGCTTCCAACTATGGTCCTCTATGTAGCCATATGCACCAGGATTTTGAGGGCAATTTTCAAACACCTGATGTTCTCCACAACAAGCGCAAGAGTTTTCCAAGGTATAAGCTCTTTGGGCTTTTCTCGGTTGGTATAGGTATTCATCGGCGAGTGTAACAAATTCTTGATTGGATTGATTCCTATCTTCCCACATCAACTCTCGAATAGATCGACTTTTATTTCCCCTCATGTTGATGTCCTTTAACTTTATAGCCCACCTGATTTTTTTGATAAAACAAACAAAAAAAGTTAGTAAAAAAATAATAAGAAAAATGCAATAACAAAAATAACTAACACCAATTGCCAATCCCCGGCAACGGTGCCAAAAAATTGTTGCGTGATTTGAATGCAACGCAAACGGTGCAAGTATACACATCGCAAGTAATAGTATAGTAAAGATATCGTCTTCATAGGGATTGATTTGGGCCACTTTTCTTAAGCTACTGCATTGTAAGAGATAGATTGAATGATGATGAATAATAAGTAAAATAAACTAAGTAAACATAAATAAAGGATAAAGTAATCGAATAAGAGAGTAGGCTGGGTTAATGTGAGTTTTAGGGTGATGGTCGAATGGACTGTCGTGGTAATTGAGTTCTAGATTAGCTCAATCGTTTCGTCAATTGGATCCAGTCGGATTGCTTGGGCAATTCTGCGATTGCCTGGGCAATTGGGAATGGAGCGATTGTCTGGGCAATTGGGCGTCAACCTTCAAAGTTCGGCGAAGCGTTCTTCAACGGCTTCTCGTATCTCTAACTCGAAACACTATTAATTGTGCATGCCTTGGTGATACATCCCTGCGTTAACCATAGGTGGACAACAACCGATCTTGCGCTTCTCTTAGCCGTTGAAATTCGCTACTTTTTCCTAAGTCGAATTACTCTTCACCAACATTTGTTTGTATGAAGACCATGCTCATTCTTTTCTTGAATCTAACTATCTTGATATTTGATAAATGGATGAATTCACGAGATCCTCTCCCAATTCACTCGTAATTAAAATAAGAACCAAGGATGAAAAAACTTTGAAATTAGATTGTAACTCAAAAACCTAAACAATCTAAACATTTATCAAAACCACAAACCTAAAATAAACCCATCTAATTTGCAGCAATTCATGGCTGGGTTCGAAAGATATACAAAGGAAAAATTCCCAGCCATGGATCATATAAGAATAAAGAAGAAGATGAAGAATGTGCGATATGTTCTCTCTCTCTCTAAGTCGATTCCACTCTCCCCTTTAAAGGCTACGGCTTGGTCTCTTTTTTATAGGGGATGATTAGGTCAGACTTGTTGATGAGGACGAGTTTTATTTGGAAATAAATTGAATAAAAGAAATAATAAATCTCTTTTTATCTCTTTCCTTAAAAACTCCCCACAAATCTGACTTTAAATCTTCATTAAATGCTGCGTGGAAATCCAAATCTTTAGGGTCTTTTTCCATCTTTATCTCCAAAACTCCTCACAAATTGGAGTCTTTATCTCCATTAAATTCTGCTTGTAAATCTGGATTTTGGGGAGTTATCCCTTGCTTTTTAAACTTTTCCAAAAACAGGGCAGACTTATCCCGAATTGCCACGGCAACTGGTTCGGCATGTCCTTCAGAATTCCCCTCAATTGCCACGGCAAGTAGCACTTGCCAAGGCAATCCTAACCTGAATAAACTAAACACAAAATCGGTGACTTTTCCACAAAAAATAACCAAAAAATCTAAATGAAATGCCAAGCTCAGTAATGAAGGAAACTAGGAAATTATGCATGAATACCTAACAATGCAACTAAAATGTGCCTAAGTCTAACAATAATATGAGCAAAAAAGGGAAGAAAAATAGTACTTTTGAACACTCATCATTATATCGAGCCAAAGAGTCATATGTTAGACCTAGAGGTCATTACAGGCCTCATCGTACTGGCACGGGTCCTCAGGGATCGGTACACGGGGACCTATCCCAACTCAACTTGAGAAAAATAGCCTAGGCATACGGATACGCCTGGTAACCGTATCGGTATGCATAGCTGAAATTAAAGGTTGGGTTTCGGTACACGGGTTGCCGTACCGGTACAGTCTTTGGCTACTAGAATCTAGATTTTCAAAACTCACTAGCCCGTACCGATACGTTTGAGGACCGTATTGGTACACCTTTGTCTTTTAGCCCCATTGTGATACGAAAACTAACCGTACCTGTATGCTAGCCGTACCAGGTTATGATTGTTGGGAGGTGGGTTATGGTTGTTTGGTTGATGGATATTGTATGAGTATGTTGTTTGACATGTACGGTGATTGAATTTGTGAAGTTTTGTTTGATATGTGGTATGTTTGGGTGTTTAACCTTGGGACACATTGACTTATTACTACTTGAGTTAAATGATTTTGTTTTAAAATAAGATTGACTTGGATTCTCGCTACGGGCTGGCCTAATTGTTTTGTTTTATTGCATTATCATGTTTAGACTCATATTTTCGAGTATGGGACTGAGACGAGAGACTAGAGCTCACATGGGAAGTATGGTAGATATATACGAGGATGAGTTGCCTCCTTCTCTGATTCCTCTTACTGGTGTTGGAGTTGAGGGTGGTGCGCCTCAGGCATCACAAGAACCTATTTTTGGTGTTATGACACCGTTAGTCCAAGCAATGATGGGAGCTTTCTAGGGGGCCATGGCTGGAGTGCATGTACTTACATTGGTGCCTGCATCTGTTAATACCGGGTTACCTTTGGAGGTTCTGCGTAGCCTGAGTAGCATTGAGTTTAGAGGATTGGCTCCTGAAGAAACTGAAGAATTGTTTACTAGCACATAAAGGATCATTGGTTAAATAGAGTGTATAGATGTACGCAAGTTGGGGTACATTGTGTCGTTGCTTAAAGGTGATGCTTACAGTTGGTGGACAACTACGATCGCAGACATGAAACCTGCTAATGTTACGTGGGAATTCTTTTGTGAGGCTTTCAAAAAGAAGTATTTGGGAACTCGATATAAGGATGAGAAGAAGAGGGAGTTCGTGGCTTTGGAGCAAGGAAACATGTCTATTTTCGAGTATGAGACCCAATTTGTTCGGTTGAGTAAGTATGCTCCTGAGTTGGTTCTGGATGAGCGGCAGAGGTGAGATCTTTTTTGTTACGGGTTGATCAAGGAGGTGAAGACGTATATGCTGGCGATAGACTATACAGAGTTTGATGTCCTGGTTTTACGAGCAAAGGACATAGATGTAACACCCTAATCCCATCCCGTATCTGGAGCGTCATATTCGGGTCACCCAAAACCGACCAATTAAAATTTCTCAATTTAAAACCTCAAGTTGACCATTCTCAAAACAATCCATCACCATAAAATCCATGTAGATAATGAGATTAAAAGGGTTTACAAAATATAAGTTCCAAATAAAATACACCGTTTGACCAAATAGTAGTAAATCAAAATAAGATACAGGCTCGACTGTGGTAAGGTCCTATGAATACAATCAGTCCAAACTAACCATCAAGTAATGTACTCTGAAACTGGCTCGGTACTGGGAAATCCTCCTCGATGTGCTCTTCCAAAAGCAACCTGTCAACCTACGCACGGAAAAACCAAAATTCCGCACGCTGAGCTAGCAAAGCTTAGTGGTAAATTTCTACTCTACCACAATTCATGAATATCATAAAACAAGCATGCATGATAATATAATTAAGAGTGCACAGAAAGGCTTCTCAACATCTAAGGATCATTTTCTAGCCTATCCTAGCTAGAGCTTACAACTGTCACAAGATACCACTATTATGTAAGAAGTCTACCAAGCCATCCCAAGCTTACCATTCTTGAGGCCGCTCCATCCGTTGATTTACGTCCTATACCCTGATCACATAGCCCAAGGGTAAAATAGCCCATACTCAAGATCACACAGCCCATCGAGTTACTCGAGCTCACACAGCCCGTCGAGTTACAAACCCTACCATGATCACGTAGCCCAAGGGTAAAATAGCCAACATTTATCATCCATACAACAACATAAATAACATACATTATCTACAATGGACAATGAAGCCCTACTATTTTTCCCATGCTCACACTGTCACATCCCAAAAACTGGCATAGTCGAAAGTAGGTTCCAGTGATCGAAAATTTTGAATCTGATGTGTTAAATGTTGTACAATTAACCCTTGTACCCCTATTGTTTAATGAAGTTATATTTTGGCCCTATGTGATTGAATGAACTTCTTTGCAAAAATACAAATTCTGAGCTAGGCGTATCGATACGGCCATGCCAGTATCGATACAGTCCAACTACCAATAACTAACTTGCCTATTTTAGCCTAACCGTATCGATACGGTTATAAGCGTACCGATACAGGTTGTTTCACTTCATATGGATATGGATATACGCGTATCGATACGTGTTCCCTATTTTGAATCTGTTCGAAGTTAAATTGAAAAGGGAAGTAAGCAAGGTGCTTACTTACCTCTTAGCTTGCCTTCCCACGTGATTTGCCTCAGAAAAGGAGTGGCATGCAGCCATCATTTGCCTTGGAGTATCAAGGAGGTGTGAAAGGATAGAATTAATTGTTTAATATTTCCTTGGTTAGGAGGAAAGCTTCCCATTGGTTTAAGGTTTGGTGAGAACTGATTAAGGCTGAGAAAGGATTTTAAGTTGTGAGAATCAAAGCTCTCTTCATTCTTGAGTTCCTGGTAAACCAAACTCACTCTTTTGTTTCCAAAAATAAGCACACACCTCCATTTCCATCTTCAACCTCATGCTAAGCAAGCACCTCGATTCAATCTTCCACTTTTGGTTGGTTTGAATACTTTATTTGAAAGCTCTTAGTTCGGTGAGTAAAACCCCTATATCAGTTTAGTGATTTCATCTTTCGTTGATGTCTAATTCCAAGATTAGGGTTTTAATGTTCAAATGGAAGCCCATGGATTAAAGAGTTAATTTTGTCATTCCGATGATGTCCATAAGTTTCGGTAAGCTTGAAACATAACTCTCAATCCTTAGATCAAATTCTGATGCATCTCTAATTTTGTGCTAGCTTAAATATTAGAGAAGGATCCCTTGTCACCTCCAAAGGAAGCTAGGCACAACGGAATTGTAATCCAAGAGCCTCATGGTTAAGGTGAGTGTAGTCGTGTCAAGGGATAGGCAAGGAGCCATCCCATTGCATTTGTATTGTGTTTTCCATTACATTTGTAAAATGCTCAAGTAGAGCAATGCTTGTGTGGATGCCAAGGTAAACATGGTAAGCCTTTGATAGGGTTGATATTCTACAAGTCATTATGTGATAATCGAGACATGTTATATGTGAAATTGATGTGAATAAGATATGATATGCTAAATTGGCACGAACATGTTATGATATGATATGTTATTTGGAGCCAAGGCTCAATATGCAATCTGATCCTATATGATATGGCCTAAGGGTACAAAGGTAAGAAATATGATGAAATATGTGTAACCTTGGACATTGTGAGTTTTGGATACAATTGGCATGCCATAGGGTTATTTGAGCTCGTATAAGTAAGGGTGGACTACTGTCTGGGGCTACGGCCTATATGTGGGGGAAATAAGGATGTATTGTGTAAGAGACCTATCCGGAGCTACGGCTCAAGGCTACGACCTACTATCCATTATATGTATATGTTGGTGTAAAGGGGAATAACCGTATCCATTCATTACGTTGTCCAAGGGGTCTAATATGTGTACCATTTATGTTTAAAGTATGAAAAATTGATTAAGCATATTGTAATACCCCTTTCCCGTATTCATAGCTGAATACGAGTCAGAGATATCACAAAACATTTGTAAAACCCTCTACATTTGTAACTCGGTAAAATTTTGTTTCTTTAAAAATGTTACAATGTATTTAGTTTTTATTTACAAATCTAGTTATTCGCGTAAAGTTTGAAAAGAATATTTTCATCTTCAAATCGAATTTATTTTCAGGCTGCAACTTATCAATTTAATTTGTCTTGATATAATTAATAAATCTGCCTAAAAACTTCCTGATTTAAAATTCATCCAGATACCAAATAAAATACAAATTCTATCAGAGCAGGCATACCCTTTTAATATACATGCCAACTAGTAAATATCAAACAGTATCAAAAGATATCTTACTGATACTGATGTACCTGTTATTGATTGATGATGTCCGTATATGCTCATTACTCCAACCATTTCTTCTTTCCTACGTGTAAAATAGTTACATGCTAAGTATTTACTTAGTGAGGCAATAATTCAAATTTAAGTGCAATTGTCATAATATCAATCTCAATATTAATTATTAATTATTAATAATGCATATGATCACCTTACCATTACATGCTCATTAACATAATTAAATATGTAATAGCATATATGTATATCAAAGTGATAAGATTAGATCTTACCAATGTTGGTGCCATTTCTATCCGTAAGCTTTCAATGCTTACCAATACCTTTTTCCAACTCTGTCTGCAAGCTTTCAAGCTTATCATTCTATTTTTTTATTTCAATTTAGTTTACTTAGCCCAAGGTATCGAATTAAAAGATTCTATGTACACGAGTCATCCCCCCATACCCAACCTTTCTTGAGTATGTATATTATTTGCACTCTACCAGGAATTCTAAGCACCGAAGTGCTTCTGTATACTTACCGGAGTATACAATATATCCCTCTTTGAGTTTTTATGAAATTACTTCGAAGTGTTTAGCACCCGTAATAAGTCCGTATACTCAAACCATGCATGAGTATACTCCTCAATGAGTATTTATAAAATTTGCACTTTACCTGAAGTGCTTAGAATCTTTATACAGCTGTTTATGACTCTATGGCTAGCCAACTATACCTTTGAACCTCTATATCATACTTGGGCTTTATATCATCAAATATTTCATTCATGGCAATGTATATCAATTTATATTAACATGAAGCAGTTCATAACCGAATAACATTAATAGTAAATCATCATCAATAACTAGTGATCAATGCATTTATTTTCAACCTTTGACATATTTAAAGTATGTCAAATGTATGATCAATGACATAATTATCACGACAATATATAAACCAGGTAGACTCATCGCAAGTCCTACCGGTGATGTATGAAACATCCATGTATAATGTTATGTATGCATTGCACTCACATGGGCCATGTATTAGTATGCCTCACTAAGTCCTCTTTGATCCTTTCCTTCATTGTACCTCGAACCTCCCTTGATTTGAACTTAACTTCATAATTCAAATAAGTAAAATATTTGTTAGATCCCAATCTAACAATATTTTAGACATATTGTCCAATATAATCATTTGAGCACAAAATCTCCAAACATTTTGTTTTCTTCCTTGTATTGTTCAAAAGCTCATTATGGTCCTTAGTGACCAATTTGAACTTCCATTAACCCTTTTCAAGCTTACTAATCAACCTTAGATACAAAATGTATCAATTCTCATTTTATGGCAGTTTGCAGTACCTCCAAAGAAATATTTCTATAAAATAATCTGCAACTCGGAATTCGATTCCGTTTGTTCTGATAGAAACTAGATTCAATATGATTTTCAACCATATTAATTAATAGCCCAAATTCAACTTGTACGATTTATGGATAATTTTCAAAGTCAATTTCCAATATTGAATTTCAGAACAGCCTGCTACACTGTTTTCTGACCTTTCACCACTTAAAAATTCATATCTTTTTACTCGGAACTCGAAATCAGTTTCCTTTGTTGGAAACGAAACTAGATGAACAAACCTTTACATCGGCATAAAATTCACCTTCTAACCATTTTTGTAGAATTTATGGTAAATTTTTAAAGTTACTGCCATAAACCAGTTTTTCTACACAACTTCCATAAACAACTTCAACTTTTATACTAACTTCTCATTACTTCTCTACTTTTCAATTTAGTCCAACCACTAGCTTTAAACCGCCAACTCATCACATTCTTCACCAAATAATTATTCACAAAAATTCTCCCTAATTTTCCTTATTTACCGAAATAGGTACTAAAATGCAAAGATAAGGATTCATGCTTCTTAACTTTGCAATTTAGTCCTCAATTCAACATTAATACCTTAATTCCATCATTACAACTAAAAATCAGATTTAGCCCCATACAAAACTTCCATTTCGATTTGGTCACTTAACTTTGACAAATTGTCAAAATGGCCACTAATTTAATTCAACATCAATTTGGCATTCTAACTTCATTTTCTTATCTCTAACATCATTAATAACATAAATACACTCCAAATTCTAAAAATTCAAATTTGGTCCTTCAACTTTTCAATTTGCCGAAATGGTCCCTACACAATTTAACTTAGGCTTTTGCTTCCAAACAACAATTCAAGCTTACTAGATCATTATTTCAACATCACAAACCCTAAATTAAACTTGAATCCATAAACCCTAATCATCTTCATAATAATCAAAACATGTAAAACTTAAATCCCAACTCAATATCATGATTTTTAACATCATACTAGCTTGATTTCAACTTGAATTCAATCATGGAATCAAAAAATCTCAAAAGCCACAATTTGAACCATAAACCCTAATTTCTTTCTCATGTAAATTATCATCAATCAAGCATGGATTCCATGAATTATTGATATCAAAAGTTAGAGCTTGAAGAGTAGAACAACTTTGTAGTTGAAGAGATTACCTGAAAACCAAGTTTCAGGGCTTGAATCGAGCTTGGAAAATTTTTTCTCTTTCTTTCCCTAGACCTCACGTTTGTTGCTGGAAAATATGAACATTTGGTTCATCTTTTTACCATTATTTTACACATATATCTATTAAATGAATATTAAATTCATTTAATATGGAAATTACAATTTTGCCCTTTTTATCCAATAGTTGAGATTGATTTTATCATCAATCAAGGGCCAAGATTTAATATTCCATTTTCTCTTTCCAAAATTGCCCTTATAACTTTTTAAATATTTCAAAGTTGCCATTGGGGCCAATGACCAATTTGCCCTCCAACTAGTTTTTATTTACTAGTTTTCTATTCTTGTAAAAATTCAACTAAATCTAGTTGGAATCCAACAAAATATAATAAAATATTCATAAAGTAATATTTTATGAATTTTTCCATATCTTTTGGATCAGCCTCCAAAATTTCCATTCGATCCAATATACTGATAAATAATCCTTTACTCAGAAATAAACTGTAGGATTCATCTTGAATCAAACTAAAAATATTTTCAACACTTGTAAATGACTTTTATAACCTTTATCTATCATATGGTAAAATTTCAAAATTTACCATTTCGATCCGGGTATACGAATTCCACTTAAACTTTAACTGCGATTTTCCCAATAATTGAAGTATCAGATCGAACCAAAAATTTCGCATTCGATTCACACCCTTAGGTGATATATTTATTTATGAAATAAAAAACCTTAAATTTTGGGAAATTACAACTTTAGTCCCCAAACTTTTCCAAAGTTTATACTTTAGCCATAAAATTTTCAAAATTTACATTTTGGTCACTAAAATTTTAAACTTCAATTTCCATTCCAATTTTCCTTGGTATTCAACCAAACTTTAAGAATGCCTTATTCAATTAACTATCTATCACATGGTACCTTTAAACCTTAGAAATTTCCTTTCCAAAACCCATAATTAAAGAAATCCCAACTTTCGCATTATTGTCATTTTAGCCACTAAGTTAGCTTTTAAGCTATCATCTTAGTACTAAATGACCCTTAATAAACTTAGTAAATTTTGGGGTTTTACACATATGAATTTTTGATTAAAGATATGAAAATAAGATAATTAAGCATGTTATTATGTTAATCATGTTCATAGCATGTATCATATGTTAAACATTATCGTTTATGTATTGATGACTACCTCACTAGGCTATATAAGCCTAACATATGTGTGTCTCATGCATTTCAGGACATTGAGACCTTCCGAGCTACGATCGTGTAATCTCTCGGTTGCAAGTCATTTTTGCTAGCTATATGTATGTTTACTTTTGTTTCTGAACTCCTAGTAAGGTGGCATAAGGTCCGAACGTGTCTAAATGGCATATTTTGATATGCTTGTATAAGTCTAGAAGAGCCTAGAAAATGCATGTGATGAATGGTATGTTTGGAAATGGTTAAAATGACCCTAAAAGTCATATTTGGTAAAATCTTAGTAAATAGATTCGAAATGCTCTAAAAGTTGACATGCGATTAGAATTACTGTTTTTGGAGTTGTTGGTAAAGTTTGGTAAAATTTGAGTAACGTTTGGTTGGGTAAATTGAATAAAAACCAGTAAAAATTTGTTATTACAGGTCAGTGCGTATCAATACGGGTGATGGCGTATCGATACGGTTAGGTATAATTTGGCTTAATGAACAAGGTGTATCGATACGGATTAGGGCATATCGATACGGAAATTGGTCACTAGAATTTGGTTAGGAAATGGTATCGATACGGTATTAGAGCGTATCGAAACGGGGACAACACTGTCAACATGTATCGATACAACCTTAGCTGCATTGGTACAGGTTGAAATCATTAAATCAGGAAAAATTGAAATCTGGCTCAGCGTATCGATACAGGCTTACCTGCGTATCGGTACGATTTGAAATCCTTGAATCTGGAAATTGAAATTAGGCTACGTGTATCGATATGTTTATAGGGCGTATTGATACGGTGTTAGTTAATTATGATAAAAGAATAAAATTGGAATTTTGGACAGTTTACAAAATGGTTACCAAAGTCATATAGCTCAATCGACTAAGTAAATGATATCCGATAGTAACGAAACTTCACAGAATATTAACTGGTAAGTTCAATTACAAGTTGGTAATAAATAATTTGGATTAGGATCATTAATTTGTAAAATTTACAACTTGCTCCTCTTAGTCTAAAAAGTTTAAAATTGACCCCAATTCTGCTAAACTAGTAACGAATAAGTTCGATAAACCTTAATCAAGATCGTTAAGATATTCCGAGTAAGTTCCCAACACTAATTCTGTCTTTGAACTTCAATTATGTTTTCCGGTAACGCTTACCAACCCGATTCTCTATTAGATCGGGAATGAGGTGTTACAGTTGTGGTATCAGAGCCTATGTTTAGTCGATTCTAGGACTAACCTGAAGTCATTATGCGTCTGTATATTCTTATGCCACCTAGGAGTTATTTGTTTATGATATCCGTGACGTGCAGCTTACACGATTTAATCTTCCTATCTAATTAGATCTGAACATGCCTGCGCATGATGATAGACGTGCTATCAATGAACCTCATCCAGGCTCCTTCTTGACCTAGGGGGGATAATTTGGAGCCTGAGACCCGGCCTGAACGTGTGGGACAGAATGACCCACCTTATCCTCTACCAATGTCAATCGCTCAGCAGGAGCATCTGATGTTCATGGTGTAGCAATGTCCCTTTTCGCTAAAAAAAAGTAGGTTTTCGAGGTATTTATGATTTTTCGGGTATTAAATGTTTATTCCGTGGGGGTTTTAAAAACCGCATTTTATTTAAAAATTGGAGTCGCCACCGGCCACCTAGGTAGGCCGGACACCACAAAACTAGAGATTTAAAAAATGTTGGGTTCGGGAGTCGGTTACGGATGGGGAATGATTAGCACCCCCATACCGCCCAAAATTGGTACTTTAATAATTACCGCTTTATTAATGTTAGATTTTCCGGATTAAGGTGACGATTAGTTTAAAATTCGGTTATAATTGTGAATAAATTTTAAAGGCCCCGTTATCCGAAAGTAAACGCCCAACCACTATCACTACGCTTGATACTGGCCCCGTTTACGCTCGGATAAAAGGGTACCGCATTGACAATTTATATCTCGATATGCAATCTTAGTGGGCAAAATATAAAACATGGCAAATAATTTAAACGCAATAAATATTAACATATCAGAATGCTAATCTAACATAAATAAAATACTAATATGAAACATACATACATACATACATACATATTAATCTTAATAGTAAATAAAAACAAATTTAACATATCACAATAACAAGGCATGAATAAATACATGTGGGAACAAAACACATATTTCAAGAGGACATACATATTAGGAATAAAACACATTGCAACATATGTAGAACAAGGTATTATACATGAAAAAGAAAATATACTAACACGTAACCTAAAAGCAAAAAGAACATACAATACATGCTAAATTACAAAACATGTTGTGTACAAGCCAACTAGAATATCAATCGAGTATGTGTGATACGAATGACCGAACAAACGCATAAAAATACATAATCACCATAAACTGAACACATATATACATATAAACATGAAAATACGAAGCATGTACGAGAGACATGTGAGAAGGCAAACATATACGATCATAATAAACGAACATAAATATTTAAATATGGAACATGACTGAAATGAAAAGAAACAAACATAAGAACAGAAATTAAAAGGTAATAAAATGCGATTTAGGGACGAAATTGCAAGTTAACCAGAACCTAAAAGGACTAAATCTGTAATTGGACCAAGGGGCAGACCCGAAGTGAAAAATTCAAAAACGCGGTGGGACTAGTGAGGTAATTTTGCCATTCGAAAATAGATTCATTTTAATTTAGGGTCTGGATTGCAAGATTTCGAAATACAAGGGGACCAGAGTTGTAAATATCCCCTGCGGCGAGACAAAAACGAAAATATCAAAAATGCGGGGGGATTTATTATAGAATTTGACCATTTCTCGAAATAAAACCACCTATAAAAACTCTTTTTCCGGCTTTATCTCAAAATTTCCCCATTTTTTTCATTTCGATCCGTTTTATAATACTCTTCCCCTCTCTTTGCTCTCAACTCACCCCATGATCTTATGATGAACCCAGAAACTGGCGGCCAACCGCCGTCTTCTCCGCCGTCGGCCGCCGCTAGCCAGCGCCGGCAAGCCCTAAAAAAACACCAAAATGAACCTTACTTCACCGTAAACTCGAATCCGAACTTGGATTTGGAGAAAAAGCCCCTCTTCGTCCTAGATCTAAGAAAAGAAAAACGAAAACCGTATGTGCTTTTTTTTTGACCAAAGGAACACCTTCCCCTTTTAGCCGGCTCACCAAATTAAGGCTTGTTGCCGGTAGAGGAACTGACCACCGAAGGTAAAACCTCACTCTCCTTTCCATTCCTTACTTTTAGAATACATGCATGCATGCAATATTCAAGATGGATGGATACCTTTGTATGATCTCTGTAAGTTTTTTGAGAGAAATAACAAAAGGGTGAGACTTGTTTGTATTTCTGAAAAAGTGGGTTACAACTGAACTGAGACTTTTCGTTTTTTTCTCTCTTACATATATCCTCTCTGCCTCATTTTTTTAGACTAGTACATAATCTCCTATTTTGATCTGATTCTGATGTCTTTCTGTGTTTGCGTCTTTGGCATGCCCGGCCATACTTGGTGGTTGGTACGGCCGGTATGGGGAGCAACGTGGTGGAAGTGACCGTTCGTCTGCGCAGACTGGCGTCTCGGGAGGCGAGCCGATTATTATTGCCAGAATCGTTCCTATCCGTTGGATCAGATCTGATCCATCGGCTAGGACTGCTCGATGATCGGGTGGCTGAGATGAGGCCTCGGAAATAATACACTGGCCTGGGATCACGCCACGTGGCCTGAAGAAGATATACGCTCTTGCACTTCTCACACGCGTGAGTGGGGAACCCAACAGCCCGCGCGTGGACTTCACGCGGTAGATGAGGCGTCCTTATGCTTCAATCGTGGCCGTTGGATCCAGATCTGATCCAAGGGCCCTCGTTCAGCTGCGCAAGATAAAAGGATGGTGTTAGGGTTCCAATATGGGTCAGGTCTTAGGGTGTGGGCTGGCTGGTTTGGGCCTGATCAGGCCTTGTAATAATACTAATAATTTCAGACCCTGTAATATGTAATGGACTTGGACTGGTAATTTATTCATTTGGGGTTTAATATGTTTTTGGATTTCATCTTATATTAGCCCAATAATAATAACATTAATATTAGTTATAACAACAATTAATAATAATAATACACATACGATAATACATACGTATGTACCTATGCAAACATTAATTAATATAACATACTAACATACATACATATATAATCATACACATAATTAACATAACATCTACACACATTATCCGTAAAAACAAATACGCTCGTACTAAATATAGATACATTCGTGACACACATACACCGTATTACTTATTAATACGTATACATACATAGTTTATAATATACATGCACACACTACACACTTTACATATATTAATAACACTCATGCACATAATAAACATATAGCATAATATAATACAATGTATACATGCAACGCTAATAAACTAATAATTATACTAATATGTATTTACAAACCAGATAAAAATGAGTGATTACAGTTGCCCCTCTTTGCTTGTTCTCGTGGAATGGGAACAAAGCAAAGATTCATAAGCACTCATTTTTATCCGACTTCCCTGTTTGTAGCTTTGGAAACACGTGTTCTTCTGGAACTCTCCGTTCTTCCTCGGCTGAATCTTCGGGCTCGTAAGTCCTTCCTATATATAACTTCTTCCCCTCCGATCTTGGAGCTACAGGCTCTTCCTATATAGAACCCTTCGCTCTGAAGCCTCAAGTTATGAGTCCCTCCTATGTAGAGCCTTTCATTTTGAGACGGTGAAGCTTGGGGTCCTTTCTATATAGAACTCTTCGCCTTCAACGCTGGTTTCTCCTATATAAAACCTTTTGCGTCGCTGATGGATTCTTCCGACTGGGAGTTCCTCCTGTATAAAACTGCTAGTCTTCAAACCCTGAAGCTGTCAGTCCTTCCTATATAGAACTTTTAGCTTCTGAAATCTCAGAGCTACAGGTTCTTCCTATATAGAACCCTTCACTCTAAGACAGTAAAGCTCGGAGCCCTTCCTATATAGGACTCTTCGCTTTCGACACAACAGGTTTTCCCTATATAAAACCTTGTGTATCATGGGTGAATTCCTTCGACTGGGAGTTCTTCCTATATAGAACTGCTAGTCTTCACCCTGGAGCTGTAAGTCCTTCCTATATAGAACTTTTAGCTTCTGAAATCTTGGAGCTATGGATTCTTCCTATATAGAATCTTTTACTCTAAGACAGTGAAGCTCGGAGCCCTTCCTATATAAGACTCTTCGCTTTTAACACAACAGGTTTTCCCTATATAAAACCTTGTGTATCATGGGTGAATTCCTTCGGCTGGGAGTTCTTCCTATATAGAACTGCTAGTCTTCACCCTAGAGCTGTAAGTCCTTCCTATACAAAACTTTCAGCTTCTGAAATCTTGGAGCTACGGATTCTTCCTATATAGAATCTTTTACTCTAAGACAGTGGAGCTCTGAGCCCTTTCCTATATAAGACTCTTCGCTTTCAACACAACAGGTTTTCCCTATATAAAACCTTGTGTGTCATGGGTGAATTCCTTCGGCTGGGAGTTCTTCCTATATAGAACTACCAGTCTTCACCCTGGAGCTGTAAGTCCTTCCTATACAAAACTTTTAGCTTCTGAAATCTTGGAGCTACAGATTCTTCCTACATAGAACCTCTCTCTGTAGGCGCTTGGAAACATAGGCCTTTTGTATGTAGAACCATTGTCTTCACATTTGGGATTCACACCACGATGGCTACCGATGTCTCTTTGAATCCATAGATACCTGTCTAAGATAAAACAAAATGCTATGAAAAATGAATTGACATGCTCCTAATCCTAGTGATGTCTGACTATTCATGATGCATGAGTGTCAATATCTTGGTGGGCTTGCTTTGGTCCTTATTCGATCTCGTTTTTCACTTTCTCCTTTTTCACGGGGGTCGATACCCCACTTCACTGTCGGGTTCAACCATTCCAACCTTTCTTTTTCTCCATTTACGACTTGGGATTCTAAAGTGCCCTTTCGGGTTTTTGCTTTAGAGAGTTTTTTTGTTTTTTTTTGTTTTGTTTTATTTTTTTTGAGGGGTGCCTTCTGGGTTTTCACCTGGGAGATCTCTCTTGTTATCTCGCATGCTTTCCTTGAATAAGCAGGACGTACGCCATTGGTCATCCTATCCGGTTGTTTAAAGCTTTCTGCCTTCCCTATCAACAGCCGTTATGTAGGGAGCTAGAGGGCGAATTTAACATCATTTTCTTTAATCACCTGCATTTTTAAGGTTTGATCACAGTAATGCTCAGAAATCTCTTGTTTTACCATAAGCCTATGTTAGCTTATTTACCTGAAATTAACAAGAAGGCAAGGAATGGATGCTCAAAAACACAATTTTATTACGATTAAGGGCTTGGGATATCTTAAAAGAGGTATGACACACATGAGAAAGAAGAAAAATTAAGTATAAAATACAAGATCCCTCATTATCTTCGGTATGAATGATACATGATTCTGTCAACCGGCGTAGAATTTTTTTTACTGAAGCTCCCTCTTCACGGTGTTTATGGGGATACCATTCTCTTTGGATATCCAACTTTTCAATTTACCCGAGCCGCCCTTTACGGGTTTTCAACTCGGGTCCTCCCTCTGCTTCAAGACGCCCTGTTTCGGGTTTTCGCCCTGAGCTCTCCATTTTTGTGCTTTTCTTCTTTTTTATTTTCTTTTTCTTTTCTTTTTCTTCTCTTTTTTTCCTTTTTTTTCTTTTTTCTTTTTTCAAAGATAGTATTTCTTAACAGCATCAGAATTTACAGGGTTTTTCAGCTCGTCTCCATCCATTTCTGTTAGGACTAGGGCTCCTCCTGAGAAGGCCTTTTTTACCACGTACGGCCTTTCCCAGTTGGGCATCCACTTTCCTCGAGAATCTTTCTGAATCGGGAGGATTTTCTTGAGCACCAGATCCCCTTCTTTGAATTCTCTTGGGCGCACCTTTTTGTTGTATGCCTGTATCATCCGCTTTTGGTACATCTGACCATGACAAATGGCTTTTAGTCTCTTTTCATCAATGAGATTTAGCTGGTCGAGTCTGGCCTGTACCCATTCGGCTTCTTCCAATTTTACTTCATTTAAGACCCGGAGAGACGGGATCTCTACCTCGATGGGGAGTACTGCTTCGGTACCATACACCAAGGAGTAGGGTGTTGCCCCCGTTGATGTGCGAATGGACGTCCTATAGGCGAAAAAGGCAAACGGCAACTTCTCATGCCAATCCCTGTAGGTATCCGTCATCTTTGCTATGATCTTCTTTATGTTCTTGTTTGCTGCTTCCACTGCTCCATTCATTTTAGGACGATAGACTGTGGAATTATGGTGTGTTATCTTGAATTGAGTGCACACGTCCGTCATCATTTTGTTATTCAGATTAGAAGCGTTGTCGGTGATGACCCTTTCTGGCAATCCGTATTGATAAATAATCTCCTTCTTTAAGAACTTACATACTGTAGTCCTTGTGATGTTGGCGTAAGACACTGCCTCTACCCATTTAGTGAAATAGTCTATGGCGACCAAAATGAAACGGTGTCCATTGGAAGCTTTCGGATGAATCTGCCCGATGACGTCCATGCCCCACGCCGCAAAAGGCCACGGAGAATTCATGGTGTGTAAAGGCGATGGGGGTGCGTGAATCTTGTCAGTGTAAATTTGGCATTTGTGGCATTTCTTGGCGTAATCGATGCAATCTCCCTCCATGGTCAACCAGAAATAACCATATCTCATAATTTTCCGGGCTATAGACAGCCCGTTGGCGTGCGTTCCACAGAGCCCGTCATGTACTTCGGCTAAAATCTCCTTCGCCTCCCGGGCATCCACACATCTCAGCAATGTCTGATCATGACTTCTCCTATATAGGATCTCCCCATCTAGGACATATCTTGTTGCCATTTTTTTGAGTGTCTTTCTGTCATTGTCATTTGCCCCTTTGGATACTTTCGAAGCTTGACATATTGCAAGATGTCATAGTACCATGGGTTTCCATCAATCTCTTCCTGTACATTACAACAATGAGCAGGCCTTTCAAACGTCCGCATCTCAATGGGCTTCATTTCTGCCCCGGTGTTTGTTTTAAACATGGATGCCAAGGTTGCCAAGGCGTCTGCCATCTGATTTTCTTCTCGGGGCAGGTAATTGAAGCTGACCTTTTCGAACTCTTTGGTGAGCTCTTGAATCAATTCATAATATTTGACCAACTTCGGGTCCCTGGTTTCTCATTCCCCGCGCAATTGGTAAATTACTAAGGATGAATCTCCGAATACTCGAAGTTCCTTATCCTTTCTCTCAATAGCTGAGTTCAGTCCCATAACGCAAGCTTCGTATTCAGCTATATTGTTAGTGCAGAAGAATTCCAATCTGCTGGTGAAAGGATAGTAGACGTCCTCAAGAGAAATTAGCACTGCTCCTATCCCATGTTCGAAGGCGTTAGAGGCTCCATCGAAGTAAAGCTTCCATGATTTATCATCTGAAACCTCTTCCTCGGTTGTAATGCACATCAAGTCTTCGTCTGGGAAATTAAAGTTCAATGCCTCATAGTCGCCCGCGAAGCGACTAGCTAGGAAATCTGCTCGACACTCCCCTTTACGGCTTTCGTTAACGTATACAATATCGAATTCGGATAAGAGCATCCGCCATCGGGCCATCCTTCTGTTAGTGTCTTTGGGCGCTTCCATTAAGAACTTCAATGGGTCTAGCTTGGATATCAACCAAGTAGTATGGTACAACATATACTTTATCTAAGCCGCTTGGTAGCCCAAACTAGAGCACAACACAAAGCTTCGACCAAGGCGGGTACCGCGTTTCGCAATCATTGAATTTCCTGCTTAGGTAATAGATGGCTTGCTCCCTTTTTCTTGACTCATCATGTTGCCCCAATACGCATCCCATTGAATTCTCAAAAACTGTCAGGTAGAGAATTAATGGTCGATCTGGTACTGGTGCGACTAAAATTGGAGCATTTGTCAGGTACTTTTTGATCTTTTCTAGGGCTCTTTGACATTCCTCATCCCACACACCAGGATTATTCTTTCTAAGAAGTCTGAAGACCGGGTCACATCGGTCGGTTAATTGGGAAATGAAACGAGAGATATAATTCAACCTCCCCAGGAAACCGCAAACTTCCTTCTGAGTGTGGGGTGGTGAGAGATCCTGGATGGCTTTCACTTTATCTGGATCGATCTCAATCCCTCTTCTGCTTACCACGAACCCTAGGAGTTTTCCAGAAGTAACGGCGAAGGTACACTTGGCAGGATTGAGCCTCAGCTGGTACTTCCGTAGTCTTTGGAATAGTTTTCTCAAGTTCTGTAGGTGCTCTTCCTCTGTTCGGGATTTGGCAATCATGTCGTCCACGTATACTTCTATTTCTTTGTGCATCATGTCATGGAAAAGAGTCACCATTGCTCTTTGGTATGTTGCCCCTGCGTTCTTTAGCCCAAACGGCATCACCCGATAACAAAAAGTGCCCCACATGGTTATGAACGTAGTTTTCTCCATGTCGTTAGAGTCCATCTTTATCTGATTGTACCCTGAGAAGCCATCCATGAATGAAAACCATGAGTGTCCTGCAGTGTTGTCAACCAGCGTGTCAATATGTGGTAAGGGGAAGTTGTCTTTAGGGCTGGCTCGGTTTAGATCCCTATAATCTACACACATACGAACTTTCCCGTCCTTCTTTGGTACCGGTACAACATTTGCAACCCATTCGGGGAATTTGGCTACCTCCAAGAACCCAGCATCAAACTATTTTTTTACTTCCTCTCGGATCTTTAACAACATATCTGGTCTCATTCTCTGAAGTTTTTGCTGTATTGGTTTGCACTCCGATTTTGTTGGCAATTTGTGCAACACTATGTCGATATTCAACTCTGGCATATCTTGATAAGTCCAGGCGAAAACATCCTTGAATTCCTGAAGTAGGGTTATCAGTTCGTGCTTGGTTTTTGAGGAAATCGTCGTTCCTACTTTTATTTCTTTTCTCTCTTCTTCAGTCCCCAAGTTTACAACTTCTGTTTCTTCTTGGTGGGGCATGATCTGCCTTTCTTCGTTGGCCACTATTCTCTTTAACTCTTCCGGGACCTCACCTTCTATCTCATCATATCCTTCCTCAATTCCCTCTGAGATCTCAGGGCATTCAAAATTCACTCCAGGATTGGATCCGGTATCATTCATATCGTCAATCATGAGCGACCTGCATTAAATGAGAATGAATTGTATTGGGAAGGAGACGGTTTTATATGAAGGGAATGAACATGAAGAATGCATGAATGAAATAAATGAAACTTTGGTCATTCAGGAAAGTGGGGATATTTTCATTTCAATCAAAAAGTTAACATAGGTGCCCCATACAAGAGATCCCCATTGTTTACGGGCAAAAACAAAAGGTTGATTCGGAGCATTACTCTGATCTATTCCTAAAAACCACAGGTAGATCAATGCAGCTCCAGTTATCGAGTGTTTCCCCGGGACGGCAGGGGCGGATGTTGGTCAACATTTTGCTACCTCGGTCTTTTCCAGCTATCATGTTGATGTACATCCCTTCAAGTGATTCATTGAATGTCTCCTCCTGGTTGAGTACGTCATTTTCCTTTATTGCCTCTTCAACCTCTTGACCTGGCTGGTAGAATCCTCCAGAGACAAAAATGGTTTTTAAACTAGGGAAGGACATTGGTCTCCACAGAATGTCTTCTCCTTTAAATCTGGCTTTTCTTTGCTCTTCCTTTCTCTTGTATTCCTCTTTTCTCTGTTGGATACTTGGTTGGTAACCCAGCCCAAAACGATCCTTCTTGGTTATCATATTTTTGGCTCTTAGGTTTCCTTGTAATTTCTTCCCCAGCCCCTATCCTACTTTGGCTCCAAGGCCCAAAGTTTTTGCGAAGGTCATCTTGGTACAATTAGATAACCTGGGATAGGGGATCCGACTTCCCTCCGAAACAAACGTGGCATTCACTAGTTCTAATGCTCGGAACAAGCATTCTGCAGCATGTTCATCATTTTGAATATAGGGGGCGTCCGATGTCACAGAAGCAACAATTTCCTGCTCAGCCTCTACTGTGACCAATTTGCCTTCGACTACAAATTTTAATTTCTGATGCAATGATGAGGGGACAACTCCTGCGGAGTGGATCCATGGTCTTCTCAATAAGCAGCTGTAAGATGGTTTTATGTCCATTACCACAAAATCGATCACATACTCAGTCGGTCCAATCAGTAGAGGCACCTCAATTTTCCCCATTGTTCCTCTTTGCGTACCGTCAAAGGCTCTTACTGAATTGTGGTAGGGCTTTAGGTGAGAACCATCTATTGGTAGTTTTTGCAGGGTCACCATAGGCAGGACGTTCAATGCTGACCCGTTCTCAATTAGTACGCCAGGTACTACATACCTTTTGTAGTGGGTTGTGATGTTAAGGGCTTTGGTGGACCCCATTCCTCCATCAGGGATCTCATCATCACTGAATGTTATATGATTATAGGCAGTGATATGCCCCACTATCCTGTCCAGATTTGTCACAGAAATATCCTGGGGCACAAAAGTTTGATTTAGTACTTTTAATAGCGTCTCCCGGTGCTTTTCTGAACTCAAGGGTAATTCCAGTACTGTGATCCTAGCCGGTTGCTTTCTTAGTTGTTCCACTACGTTGTACTCACTATGTCTCAAGAACTTCAGAAATTCTTTGGCTTGGGCCTTAGTTACCGGCTCATTCATCTTTGGGGGAGGTTCTTCTCCGAATATCTGCGTGGGGCTAACTGCTGTATTCTTCCCCTTATCTGTTTCAACTGCTTTCAAAGCCTCAGAGGAATAACATCTGCCGCTCCTTGTGAAATGGCCTGCCTCACCAACATTTACATCGATCTGGCTTTGTTGGTTTTTTAGCGTAGGCTCTTTTACCTGACCATGTTCTAGTTTTTCTGGCATGGTCACATTTATAGCATAATTCCAGGGGGTTTACCGCATATCCTTGAATGGGAATGGGAATGGGGATGGTGCTGAAATGATGATCTTGGGACTTATCTTGTTGGTTTCTCCTTGGGAGACACCTGCATTCCCTGGCCTGGGAGAGATGATAAAAGGTCTATCCTTCCCGTATTTAGATTTGGGGCTATTCGTCATATGTACGTCTGATCCCTTCTTTCCCACGGGCTCCTCGAAGAATTCTATTTGCTTTTCATTCATCAATTGTTGTACCAATCTCTTGAACCCATCGCACTCTTGGATGTCATGCCCTTCATTCTGGTGGAATTCGCAATACACTCCACATCCCTTCTGCCTTATTATCATGCCTTTGTCGATCACACAGGCCATGCATAACTGTTGAAATACCCACCGTAAAGGAGGTTTGATTTCTGACACATCATCCTTAATCCTCCTGGTAAAGTATTCTTCAATAACATTTACTCCTCTGCTCCCATGATTAGGTAGTGGGTTAGTAGCTACACTTGGTTCTTCAAACTTCAATATCCCAGAATCGATTAAATTCTGCACAAGTTTTTTGAAGGCAAGGCAGTTCTCAGTGGGATGTCCAGGGGCACCGCCGTGATAGTCGCAATGCGCGTTCGGATTATACCAAGAAGGGAAGGGTGGATTGACAGGAGTAACGATGTATGGACGGACCAGGTCCGCTTCATACAACTGGGAATAAAGTTCCGAGTACGAAACAGTTAGGGGAGTGAAAGTTTTCCTCTCTTTCTCTTTTCTGGAGATTCTCTCCTCTCTTTGATTCGAGTTTTGTGTTTTTCCCACAGGTGCTTGTGGCTGTGAGACTGTGAAGTTCTTCGGGGTGGTATAAGTGCTGGTGGCGTTTACTTCATTCCTCTTGCTATATTTCCGAGACCCTTCCCCGCTATCAATTCTACCACTCTTAATTGCCAATTCAAGGGACTCCCCTGTCCTGATTAAGTCAGCAAAGCACTGCGTTGTGTTATTAATGAGGCGATCAAAGAGTGCCCCTTTCAGAGTATTAACAAATAACGACGTAATTTCATGTTTCGGGAGGGGTGGCTGAATTTGGGCGGCCACTTCCCGCCACCTTTGGGCGTATTGCCACAGGCTTTCGTTGGACTTCTGCCCCATATTTTCCTACATAATTCTACTGGGGGTCATATCTGTTACATGCTTATATTGCTCAATGAATGCTCTCGACAGATCTTTCCATGTCTTAACATTTGCCTTGCTCAACTGGGTGTACCACCGTAATGCCGCTCCAGTTAGGCTGTCCTGGAAACAGTGTATCAGTAGCTTTTCGTCCTTAAGGTAGGCCGCCATCTTCCGACAGTACATTGTTATGTGCGCGGAAGGACAAGTGGTTCCATCGTATTTGTCGAACTCTGGTGTTTTAAATTTTGGTGGTAGGACAAGATCGGACACCAGACTTAAGTCGCTAGCGTCATTTCCTGACTCTTACATAGATTGTAACGTTTTAAATTTTTCCTCCATGAGGTGAAACCTCTCCTCCCACTTTTTCTCTACCTCGGTCCTGATTCTTTCAACCATGTTCAGGTCCGGCACCTCCTCTTCATAGGGTGCTTCAGTGTCGAGGGGTTGAGTTTTAGGTGCCCCTATCTGAAGACTTGCTGACATTCCAGCAGGGTCGATATACATCTTTCTAGCCGGATTCGGTGCAGCTGGTTGAACCTTGTAGTGAGCTGGGGTACCCTCTAGCTTTTGAACGGTTTCTCCTTCCACTCTTTTTCCAAGGCTTTTAGCCAACAATACGGGTATGTCGGATACTATCGATGCTTGTGACTGAGCAATCTGGTCACTGAGGCTTCTTTGGGCTTCTTCAAGCCTTGTCTCGAGCTCTTTTTGCCCTTTTTCTAAACTGATTATCCTGTCTTCCACGAGCTTGCTTTGTAATCGGGTAAGGTATAGATGATGAATGATTGCGGGTTAACTACACACACTGCCACAATATTCATAACGTTAATATGGTTGCAAGAAAATAAATGCATGTATAATGATGCGAATGTCATGATGCAATGCAAGAATGTATGCAGATAAGGTACTGATTCCGCTGGTAATCACCATTTTGAACTACTTCCACGGGAATTAAAGGGTCTAGATTACAACAGAGTTCGTATTACAAAATAAAGATTCCTAATACAAAAGATCTAATTACAACACAGAGTCCTATAGATAAAGCTCTAGCTCTATCTCCTAATCTTCCAATTGCTTGGAGCAACTTGTCAAACACAGGAGCTTCTTCCATTTCGGGACTATGAAAGGTCGGAGTGTTTCAGCCTCGATGGCAAAATCATTCACATGCCCGGCGACTCATTGTATGTCCACCATCAAGTTTATGTAATATTGGTCCCTATCCGTACCATCCGGCAGCGTCAGTCACAGATCTCTTTTGCCAATAGGTGTCCCCTCCGGCTGCAGCCTCCTCGAACACACTAATTCTTTCCTTGTAATCCTCAACAGTTGCTTCGAGGGACTTAATTCGTGCTCGTAACACGCTTACTTCCGCCACCTTTCATTTTAATTCGCCATTCTGACTTTGGCTTTGCTCCAGACTTTGAATAGTGTCATCGTACAGTTTTTGCATCTCTAACAGTCTATTCCGGCTACTCATGGACTTTCTTTTCCATACGGCGACGTTTTCTCTCTCATGATGGACAGCTTGTTTTCCCTTGTTGATTTCTTGCCTGAATCTTTCCTTTTCTTGGTCAATGGCCTTCTTCGAGGACCGTTTTTCTTCCTCCATAGCCGACCGGCAGCTTTCTATCTCCTTCTCGATCGCTCTCTTGCTGATTTCTCGTTCTTCTTCCACCAAGCGGATACCATTCATTCTTTCTTTTTCCACAGCTATGAATTGACTTCTGCCGGCCTTCTGTATTTTTGCTTGTAGTAGAAGGACATTTTTTTGATAAAGAGCGTTCTTGTCGTTCAAATCTGCATTTAATTTCTTCAACTGCCTAATGATCACGTCCCGTTCATCAACCTCTAAGCTTGCCTTATAGAGCTCGCCCGCATGTTGAGTCTGTTGGATGTCCATTTTCCTTTTAATTTCTTGAGTTCATTCCGTAAGATGTCGGGTCTCGAGACGGTACCACCCTTGTAAGCTCCTCGAGTGACACTGCTGGTCCTTGATCGGATTCGGAATCACATTCTTAACCTCAAACGCGTCTCCAAAGATCGTAGTCTAGGGTAGTCATGTGCTCGGTATCTCCTTCCACCCTGATCCGGTAACAATGGTCCCGTGCCCTCATGATGGTCTGAATTTTCCCTTTGAACTCCCCTTTGAAGAGAAATTCAGTTTGGCTTAACCCGCGGGTATTGGGAATGAACTGCGTGATCCGAATCTGCCGAGACACTAAAAAGCGAGCACAGGCGATCCTCCGTGCAATCCCAACATCATCAGCCAGTTAAAATCGCCACAACTATATAGAAAGTAATTAACTTTACCGAGCCATGGGACCCTCCATGCTATGTCTTCGTCTTGAATATTCCTGAAGAAGCTAGTCCACATTTTTGTTTTCAAGTCCTCTCGCCATTCTTGTGCTAAGTACTCCCGTAAAGGCGAAAAACCTTGGAAGGATATCCCCGGCAGGACCCTCGTCGGTGTCTTCCACATGTGACTCTGAATCCATACCTGTAACAGCTGTGCGCATCCTCGAAAACGTCCTTCTTCATGTTTCCGGCTAGCATTTAAGGAAATGAAAGTCTCGCCAAGATTGCAGTCTTGGGTTTGCTTTCCGTTTTACCCGCTCAAACAAGTCCAGAATGGCTATGTCAATGTTCCCGAGTACTCTTGGAAAGATCACCAAGCCATATATTCCTAAGGCGAATAGGTCCATTTTCTTTGCCTCGTCTGGATGTGTCGGTATGATGTCCCGAATACTCTCCCATGCAAAAATTGTATTGTCTCCTCGGAGCTGAAGCAGGCCATTAACCCAATCGTCAATCATTCCCGCAAAAAGGTTTGAGCTTCGCAGTGTAATTTTGATTCCTCGGAGGCTTCGCGTAGATCCAATCTTCTGAATGTTCTTCTAGTTAAGTAAAGCGGTGTATTCTTCTCTCAGAGGCATCATGTCCTGCCCATTGAAGGTGAAGCGACAAAAGGCGGATTCCGAAATGGACAATAGCTCGGAGCGGGGCTGGTTAATCCGAACATATAACAGATTGTGCAATGTCGCCATAACTATCGCAGAACAAGTCTTGTAGTCTTGGTCCCATCTTTCCCAAATGCTTTGAAGATCCCATAAGTTGTTCTGTTGGAGACTCACATAAGTGTACCCTCGCTATTACGTGTTCGTTCGCGAACTGTCCCTTGGATTTTCTGGTTGACCTCGACTGACAAATTAAGCTCTTCTTTCCTAAGACACCTTTTTTTCCATGGTGAAAGACTTTCGATCGGGCAAACCACTTGATCCAAGACCTTTTATGTGATGCAAATGTATGATGTATGAAAAAAAAAAAAAGCGAAAAGAAAACAAGTCAATACCGGATAAAATTAATAAATATATAAATAAAAGGACAAAATTAAATGTAAATAAACACACAAAACAACCCTATTTATCCCGTCTAAAACCTAAGGTTATCCGCATGGCTCTAAATGGGTAGGTTTCTATGTATTCTCTACATGCAGTCTTGGTTCTAGGAGGTACCCGAATTGTCCTTGTTGTCCTCTACTAAGAGTAGCAAGGCCCCCGATCATCACCCATTATAGGCTCCTTTCAACCGGGTTCAATTCAGGGTGACCCATTCGCTTATACCCGTACGAAGGAACGATATCCTTACGAAAGCATAAGGTACTCGAGCCCCGAAGGTACTTGCTAGGCCCATACGGGAGAACGATATCTCCTTTAGCGTTTTCCCCCCACTTAAAAAAAATTTATATGTCACATTTTAAATGCGTTAAAATAAACGCGCAATTATAACCGAATGTTAATTTAATAGTCACTTTAACCCGAAATTTCTAATATTAATAAAGCGGTAATTATTTTAAAAAGCTTGACTCTCTTTATTTTGTTAAAAACAAAAAATAATTCCCCAGCGGAGTCGCCATCTGTAGCGATGTCCCTTTTCGCTAAAAAAAGTAGGTTTTCGAGGTATTTATGATTTTTTGGGTATTAAATGTTTATTCCGTGGGGGTTTTAAAAACCGCATTTTATTTAAAAATTGGAGTCGCCACCGGCCACTTAGGTAGGCCGGACACCACAAAACCAGAGATTTAAAAAATGTTGGGTTCAGGAGTCGGTTACGGATGGGGAAGGATTAGCACCCCCACACCACCCAAAATTGGTACTTTAATAATTACCGCTTTATTAATGTTAGATTTTCCGGATTAAGGTGACGATTAGTTTAAAATTCGGTTATAATTGTGAATAAATTTTAAAGGCCCCGTTATCCGAGAGTAAACGCCCAACCACTATCACTACGCTTGATACTGGCCCCGTTTACGCTCGGAGAAAAGGGCACCGCATTGACAATTTATATCTCGATATGCAATCTTAGTGGGCAAAATATAAAACATGGCAAATAATTTAAACGCAATAAATATTAACATAACAGAATGCTAATCTAACATAAATAAAATACTAATCTGAAACATACATACATACATATTAATCTTAATAGTAAATAAAAACAAATTTAACATATCACAATAACAAGGCATGACTAAATACATGTGGGAACAAAACACATATTTCAAGAGGACATACATATTAGGAATAAAACACATTGCAACATATGTAGAACAAGGTATTATACATGAAAAAGAAAATATACTAACACGTAACCTAAAAGCAAAAAGAACATACAATACATGCTAAATTACAAAACATGTTGTGTACGAGCCAACTAGAATATCAATCGAGTATGTGTGATACGAATGACCGAACAAACGCATAAAA